>OZ023262.1:23690653-23895653 GCA_964006375.1 Tillus elongatus | reverse complement strand
GGCAACGGTAGGACGGGTAGGTAACCTCTAAATAGGCCACTTGAGTTGCACTAGAACATTTCCGCACACTCAGTGTTTTTGGGGACTCGGAGACAGAAAAAAATACGTGTCCAGAGGGCAGTGTCCAGGCAGCCGGCCTCCGGGCTAGGCAGTTTGCCGCCGCGGTGATAAATGCCAAGGGTTTCTATAAAGTAAATTTGAAGAAGTAAGTGAGATTTCAGTGAGAGAATTAGCTTATGTTTGAAAGGGCGGTTATCGCGAAAGATCGTGGTTCAACGGCCATAGGGGCTGGTAAGGCAGAGTACAGAGCTGGTGTATTGCCTAGGATTTTTCTGGGTGAGTTCGTTCCGGTTACTATTTTTGTTAAATGTTTCCTAATTTTTCTATTAAGAATGGGTCAGCTGTCTCGAGTACCGAATTAACTTTTAAAAATAAGATTGTATGGATATTTTAAACCATAGGGCTGTAAGCTAAATTAGCATAGATGATTTAGCCGTAGGGCGCTGGACTTAGAATCAGAGTGAATGAAATCAGATTAAAATTTAGGTGTTGTTTTATGATAAGAATTTTAATGGATGGGGGAATATTGGTGAAATTTTATAATACGAAAGATAGAGATAGGGCTTTGAGTCATGAGAGTTTAGCTGGGAGCTAAAAGGGGTAGATAAGTGAGACCTATAATTAAGCTAAGAAAGAGTTAATTATTAGACTAGAAAAATTTTACCGGGGGCAAGAACAATGTAGTTTTCACTGGTATCAACTTTGTATAACATTTAATCAATTCTAAGGTTTGGAAAAACCTCCTACACCCTTCTGTTTAAATAACCTTTAGGATTTATACTATTCGAATTTCTAGTTTTTAGTATAATTTTAATCAGATAGAAACCTTTGGAATTAAGGAATTTATTTAAAGAGGTTATTGAAAGTTTAATTTTAATCATATGGAAACCTTTGAAATCAAAAGGTGTATTAAAATTCATTGAGCTGTTTAAAATGTTATCTGTATAAATTTTATTTTTTGTATTAAAGTAATTTTAAAAACTAGATGCTGGATTTCATTATTAGCTTAGGAAGCCCTAAACTAGAGTTCAATTTACCAGTTTCTTATAGGGTGACTGATGTACTTGGGTCACTAGGTATACGCTAAGACTGAATATAAAGTAAAATTCTGGGAATTTGATCCCAGATGCTCGGTTTTAGTGTTCCAAATAAATTTAGGCAAGACCTCCCTTGAAGGTAGTAAAACTTAAATATTAGTTTCAATGTAACAAGGGGTAGTTTTGGATACACGTTCGGCCTCTCGAACGTTGCCGATCCTAAAATATAACTAAATAAATAAATTCCAATAATAATAATAATAATAATTGGAATTTACAGTGTTAGAAAAACCTTTGTTCTAAAGAAAAGTAAAAGGCACGTAAATCCACCTCGTTACAAAAGAATGCAATAATATAAGCTCGTATAAAAGTATATATGTTCGAAAACAAAAATTTTAGGTATCACCAACGACTTATGGGCCAGTCTGTGATTGTCAAACTAATTTTATAAGATGCAGGTCAAAAGACCCTATAATTAATGTATACAACTTTTTTTCGTATCTTGTATAATAACAGTTATATTGAGCTTTACCGTAGAAATGCGTCACCCTGTATATGTGAGGGTTCCTACTCGTCTGGAAAATAGGGAAAACCGGGAAAAGTCAGGGAGTTGGTAGAAGGAGAAATTTTGTCAGGGAAATATTGAGAAAAAATGTGAAAATTGACTAAAAGTCAGAGAATTTTGGTCCATGTCAGGCAAAAATTATCTGTAACACAATGATAGGTACATATTTGTATAAGTAGCCTTTTCGTTTATTTGTAAGAAAAATTGTGTATCATTTATAAATGTAATTTAGTTTTCCGCCACGAGGCGAAGACCTACTGTATTTTCTAGTAGTGTGTTACACATTTTGAGGGTAGATTGTAGAATATCAAAGTCAGGGAAATAGATTTTGGCATATCAGGGAAATCAGGGAAAAGTCAGGGAAATTTTTATGCTATTTTTAGTGGGAACCCTGTATTTACAACAAATAACAACTTAAACTAAATCCGGATATGGATTCTAGGAGGCCTAAAAAATTATAGACCGTTAAACCATAAACTTAACTAAAACTACCGCTAAAACATCAGAGAAAGGGTTTATGTGAAATTAAATTTTTGGAAATATTTCAGTAAAATTAAGGACAATGGCGGTTGAAGCTGAAACCTAATTGTTTGCAGAACACTCCTCTTACGGTATTTTCTGTTCATAAACCGTATTTGTTACATGTTCTTTGCCTAAATGTTACGAATTTTGACGTTCCAAATCTCGACTTTGACGTTTTGAGTAAAACGCCAATTTTTTTGTCTCTAACTGCTTATAACTTTTTTGTCTTTAAACTTACAGACCTAAGTTTTGGTAGATGGTTCCCTCTTTATAATACAAATACGCGTACCAAATTTGGTTGCCCTTACTTTGTTATTTCTTTAGATGTAATTTTTTTGCGAAAGAAAACTTTCCGGGAGAACATGCGGCGATTTTCTGGCTAACGAACATATCGAAGCCACATGCAAAAGGAATGTACTCACCAATTTTTATCAAAATGGGGCCATTATTTTTTGAGTTATCGGTGTGATACATACATACATATATATATATATATATATATATATATATATATATATATATATATATATATATATATATATATATATATATATATATATATATATATATATATATATATAAATTTTTTTAAAGTTTTATCAACTCGTTTAAAAATTATTCACAGTTGGAGTTGCAAGAACGTATTTTATTCGTTGTGATAAGAAATGCACTAATTAGTAAATTTTCCGTTAAAAAAAACAAAACAAAAACCAAACGTTCAAAAATGTGTATTCAGTTAAGTAAGTGTTCAAATTGTTGACCACCAGCTTTCATACAAAAGTACAAATTTTGTTCAAAACGAGCTCTGACATTCTGGAGCATTTGTGGAGTCATTAGACGGCATTCCTCAACAATGCGCCGTCGTAATTCTTCCAGAGACTCCGGCTCTGTTGCGAAAATTCTACTCTTTAAATGGCCCTATAGAAAGAAATCTAAATGAGTTGAATCCGGTGATCTAGGGTGCCACTCAATAGCACCTCTACGCCCAATCCATTGCTCTGGAAACTCTTTCTTAAAAAACTCCCTAACACTTTGTGAAAAATACAGAGGAGCTCCATCTTTTTGAAACACTAATTGATTTTCTTGATAGCGATCAGCATTTTCAACAATGTCAATTAGTAGAGGGTAAACGATATCTTCTAGTAACTCGAAATGCTGTCGCCACTCAAATTGCCATCAAGAAAAAGATTGGTCCGATTAAACGGTCTCCAAAAATGCCAGTCCGGACATTCAATTTTTGTGGAGTTTGAGTGTGGACTTCGTGAAATTTTCTTGGATTATTATCTGCTCAATAACGACAATTATGACGATTGACTGTAGAGTTTAATAAAAACGTACAGTAGTCTGAAAAACAGATATTGAACAGAAAGTTCCCGTTATAGGCTATTAATGCAGTCATAACTTCACAAAACTCCAGCCGCCGATCAAAATCATCTCCATTCTGTTGTTGTATAAGATGAATTTTATACGGGTAAAATTTATGATGCTTCAATATTCGCTGAATAGTTCTTATTTTGATGTTTGAAACA
This sequence comes from Tillus elongatus, assembly GCA_964006375.1. Classification (NCBI taxonomy): domain Eukaryota; kingdom Metazoa; phylum Arthropoda; class Insecta; order Coleoptera; family Cleridae; genus Tillus; species Tillus elongatus. The sequence continues at coordinate 23,891,940 of OZ023262.1, read as the reverse complement.
GTGGCCAATTTTCTCGTGCTCAAAGTTGGGTCTGCAGCAATTTATCATAAAACTTCAATCTCAGTAGTCTGATTTCTAACCGGAAATTCACGTTCAGGATCCCGTTTTTTGTTGGGTACTGAACCACTTTGTCGAAACTTTGCAACTAACTCCAAAATGTATTTTCTGTTAACATGTTTGTTCGGATGTCGTTCATTAAACAAATTTGCGGTACGGTTGGCACAGTCATCGTTTTGAAAAACAGAGTAATTATTTCAACTCCTTCTTCTACAGAATACGCCATTGTGAAATTAATTTTCGGTAGTACTATCAAGTATCAAACCGACCGATAAACTGAAATAATAAACCGCATTCCTCTCACTTCGATAAGAAATGTGTGTTTACAAACCAACAAAACATTGACTATCAGCACATTTCTTATCGTAATAAGTGAAATGCGTTTTTGCATCTTCAACTGTGAATAATTTTTAAACGAATTGATAAAACTTCCAAAAAAATTTGTGTCCTGAATTCATAAAAGAAAGAGCTTTCAAGTGATGTAACACTCGACCCATGTTCCATATTTAAAATATAAGAGTTGTTATTACTACCCTTGAGGGGTTGATGTAACAAAGTTGAGTTTTATGTCAAAACATGTCCAGCCTAATATTAAAATTGACGTGTTTCAGCGTTACTTAAAAAAATATTCTCTGGGCGCAAATCGGTCTGTATATATAAACATATAAAAATTGAAACTGACCCTGGATATGGGAGCCTAGTTCGCGCTCAAATGAAGAGTGTTTCAAAATTAAAAAGTCGGGATCTCCTCATTAGTGATTTTTTTAAAAGAAAATTCACTAAAACGCCGTATCATAATTTGTGATGGGTTTGTAATATGTGCCAAAAAACATGGAAAGTTGTAAACCAATTGAAATAACTCAAAAACAATGAACGATATCAATTTCTTTCTTACAAACATGCATTATAATTCGGAAAATGCAAAATGCAAAAAATGCAATAGCATAAGGAGTGTTCTATTAAAAAAGAAAGTGTGTATCGCCAAAGACTGATCGACCAGCCTCTGATTGTCAAAATAGTTGCGGTCATTTCAATCACGAATTTTTTCTACGAAAATTTGCTAAAATTATAGACTATTAAACCATAAACTCTATAGCTGAAACTACTGCCAAAGCAGAAAGAGGGTATATTTGAATTTGAATTTAACGAAAACATTTTAGTAAAATGAAGGGCAATGATGGTTTAAGCTGAAACTTAAGGCTTTGTAAACCACACTTATTTTTGTGCATTTTCAAACAATAAGTTATTTTGATAAAATATAGTACATTGTTTATACCATAATAATATAGGTTATAGCGGTAATCAGATTGATGCCTGCTTCACTTCCATAACGCACTTACTGCGTCCAGACTTTTATATTGTTGCGTTTTCGCCGGATTCTGGATAAGTGAGACTTTAAATTTTAACAAAACAACTTTATTTACACTCTAAATATGGATACAATAAAATTTCTAGAATATCTCTCACAAAACACTTAATTTACTGGCCTTACAATTACTAATCTGCACACAAGTTACTATACTGGAACTACAGTCTAACACTTCACACTGATTACTGCTTCTTCAAGTCACTTCAACATTCTCTAACTGAACTGAACTGGGCTGTCTTGCTTTCGCGTTTATATACTCGCCGTACCTTCCACCATGTTTCTGGAGCGTTCCATTCCAGAATGTTCCAGGACCTTCTTTTACTAGAAGGTTATGTGAATACAGATCGGTTCCGTGTGTATACAGGGGGGTGTATATACAGGATGATCCAAATGTGGTCATCCCTCCTATGTTACACAAGAGGTGTTTCTCGTAATATAAGATCTCTCTGCGTATACAGGGTGTAAGGGTTCTCTGCGCATACAGGGTGTTCGGAATGTGCAGACCTCAGTTATCCGTTCCGACGGGGTACAAGTTGGTAACTTCCTTATTTCTGGTCCTAGAGGGTTGAGACTTCGCCTAAGGGGGGTCACCCCAGGCACCCCCAGGGGGCGGGGAGGCGGTGTTGCCAGATTGTGCAAAAATTCACCGAGGTTGAAGAAGTTCGGGAGATGTGGCAACACCGCACCTACGTCTATTGAAGTGCTTTGTAACAATATAATATAAACCTACGTACCAAATTTGTTTGCCATAGCTTTGTTACTTCCGAAAATATAAAAATTTTCCGAAAGAAAACCTTTTTTTTTCTTTCGGAAAAGCTAGTTTGCTTTTCCTGGCTAACGAACTTATCCAAGCCACTTGCAAAAGGCATGTACTCACCAAATTTGATCAAAATCGGCCCATTATATTTAAACTATCGGTGTGCAAGAAAGGAAATCTTGAAAATTAAGTGACAAAGTAATCATCTTCTAGAAGTCGGGAGATATTTGTGATATACTCTGTATATGTAGGAACATTAAACTCATGTAAATCTCATTGTTTAACCTAATAAGAAAGGCGACAAAGATGATTGTGTAATGTTGGAAATGAAGCTGCAAAAATGTACCACTGGTGAATTATTAGTTCGCCACAAGTCTTCAATTGATTTGTACAACTTGCCATGAATAATCCAATTCAATTATGGTTTCTTTCCTTGAACACCCATTTTGCATAATTTCTATTTCATTTATACGCAATTTTGCTCGGTCACTTCTCTGTATAAATTATTTTATACAAGTCAATTAGAACTATATTCGTTATTTTAAAGGTTTTCATTATAGTACTGAGCTGAGTCCTTGTAATGTTAGAGTAATATGCTGTAACTTAATTCACAATCAATCACAGTATAAAGGCGATGTCACTTTTGAGAGATAAAGTGCTTGTTTCTTCCTTCACTGAGTGTAAGCAGAATGCACCTGCTATCGCTTGTTAATTATTATCGATAATAATATATAGCAGGTTCTGGAGCCGCCACCTGGATGTCGTAATCTAAGATGGTGGTTGGACGGAGCTTGTGACGGAAACTCTAACCTGAGATGACGTAATTCAAGATCGCTGTCAAGATGGCCGACCCGAAGTAAAATAGTGCTGCAAATTGAATCGTAACTTCCACATACTTGTGACAATATACTCTCCTCGGAAAAACATTCTCATGAAATTAATTCAGGATCCATGACTCAATCACAAAGAAAATGTTTGTTTTCCTATACCCATAAACTTCTGAAACGTTATATATTTTTCCCCTCGGGGCTCGTCCGCGGCCTTGCCGCCCCGATAGCACTGCAACCGTTGGTTGATTGTGCATACACTTAGTCTTACTCCACCCATTCCAAAATCACTGTGCCTTGAACTAGTCTGCACAGCGATTGGTAGGGTGAAGTTTTATATTGCTCTGTCTCCGGTCTAGACTGACCGTAGTTGTCTTTTGCGGTCCAGAGCTTTACACTCGCACAAGATGTGCTGGGCTGATTCCTCCCCCTCGCCGCAGTGTCTGCATGCGAGGTTCCCTTCGAACCGCCCCATTTTATGCAGGTGTTTCTTGACGGCCATGTGTCCCGTCAAGAGACCTGCTGTGTTTCTGAGCTGTCCTCCGCTAAGATTTAGCAGCTCCACAGCTCTCTTTGAACTGGGTCCGTCAATTATTGACTTCCCATGTCTGAGCCCTGGACAATCCGCCCAGTACACCTTGTGTTGGTTTCTGACCCAGGACTTAATGGCTCCCCCAGAGCCGGTTCTGGTCCCATAAATGGTTCTGCTGACCCTCTCTTCGCGAGACTGTCAGCTTCTTCATTGCCTTTGACCCCTGAGTGACCCGGCACCCAGGTGAGGGTCACCTCATTCTGCCCAGCCAAGACGCTCGTCTCGTCTCCGCACTCACTCACCAGCCAGGAATTTACCCGTGGGCTACTTAGTGCCTTAATGGCTGCCTGGCTGTCTGTGGCTATGAGGATCTGCTTGTTGGTGTAGCCCCTCCTCTTGTTCTCCCGCACACAGTGCAGGATGGCGTACATCTCGGCCTGAAACACCGTTTCGTGGGCTCCGAGGGAAATACTATGACTTACCCTCGGTCCTTCCTAGTAAACACCTGCCCTCGTCACACGCTCCCCGCCGGATCCGTCCGTGAACCAGATGAGCGCGTCCCGTGGTATGTCCGGCGTCTCCTCCCGCCATGCCTCGCGGTCGGGGATTTTCACTGTAAAGTTATTTTCCCTGCACATTCGCGGGCTCGCGAAGTCTGACCTCATTTCAAGCATGGGCTCCTTCACGATCTCCTGAATTTTGCAGTGGCCCCTGAAGCCTGGGTTGATCTTCAGTCTACCATTGCAGGCTTGTCTGTATAGTCCTAGCCTGGCCTCCCCCATAATAACTAAGTGTGGGGAGGGAGGGGGGGGGTGCAGATCCAGCAACACCTCCATGGCGGCTGTTGGGGTTGAAGACATGGCCCCTGTGATGTCTAGGCAAGCTATCCTTTGGATCTTACCTAGTTTTTGTTTGGCACTGGATTGTGTCACCTTAGGCCACCAGACCAGTGCCGCATATGTTAATGATGGTCTGACCACCCTTGTGTACAGCCAGTGGGCCATACTAGGTCTTAGTCCCCACGTTTTTCCATATAGCCGCCTAGTGGCGGCTAAGGTCATGACTGCCTTACGCAGTATTTTTCCAATGTGTCCATTCCAGGTTAGCTTAGAGTCCAGTACCACCCCAAGATATTTTACCTCCCTAGCCATTGGAACGCTTCTACCGTATAGAGTGAGAGTTATATGGCTGTCGCACTTTCTTTTCCTCATAAATGGCACTACGGTTGCTTTCTCGGGGTTCACCCCGAGCCCTTGATCAACCGACCAACCTTCCACCACTTTCAGTGCAGTCTGCATGCGCTCCCACACTGCCTGTGTGATATTTCCTCGGACTAATGATGACAATGTCGTCCGCATAGCCCTGTACCTCATACCCCCCTCCCGAGAGCCTCCCCAGCAGGCCGTCCACGACTAGGCACCAGAGCAAGGGAGACAGAACGCTCCCCTGCGGACACCCCGCCGCGACCCTCGCCAGCAGAGTCCCTCCCGCGAGTGAGGTGAACACCGCCCTGTCCCTGAGCATGGAACCGACCCACCTGCAGCAGGTCTATATTACTCGAGTTTTAACGAAGAAATGTCTGCTTTCACCAAATCACCCCCATTTATTCCCTACCCCCTGAAGCGATCTTGCCCAAAAACAATTAGAAGACATCCTTTGTCAGTTGCTAACTGGATAACAAATTTGAAGATTGCATCTTGGTTTGTTAGAAAGTTATTGCGCCTACTGATAGATAGGCGTACAGGCCAATAGAACGACCGACCGACAGACAAACAAAATTTCGTACCGGAATCAAGTTTTCTATATGTTTTGAGACTTTTTATTCCGTTTTAGGAAATAAAAAATTTGAAATTTCTGTCAGCGATATTCCTCCCTTACACATTCAACCCTTAATTAAATTTCACCACAGGATACCAGATATTTGATGGAATATGTAGTTTTCTAGTAAACAAACCCTAAAACGTTATATTACTCAAGTTTTAACGAAAAAATGTCAATTTTCACCAAATACCCTCCCACTAAATTCACTCCCTACTCACCAGAGCGATTTTACCAAAAAACAATCTGAATCGAAAGTTTTGGACGCTATCAGGCCCGGGTGCCTTCCAATTATGAAGCTCTTTAATAACCTCGGAGACTTCATCTGTGGTAAACGGCTCATGATGCATCTGTTCATAACTCTGATAAGCTCGGTGTTCTTTGTTAACCCAGCTGGCGCTAATATTTCAGTAAGCTGTTGTAGCTAGTTGACGTTTTCAGAACTCTTCAATTTCTTCCTTATTTGGAAAAGTATCGGTGGATGCATTCGTAGCTGAATTAAGCTGACGGTAGAAAGTCATTTCAAAGCGTTCAGACATTGTATTGTCGCACTTCCTATTATTGCTCGCTGTATATCTCCTCAACCGTTCTGCATGTGCAGAAAGGTTCTGTTTTAAGGTGTCCAAACATTCTTGTGCAGTGTGGTTGACTGGATGTTATGCTGAGTGTTGTCGAACTCGGCCTATTATTTCCTCTACTCGTTTCACCAATTTTCTTGTCTGTACTCCCCCAATGTATTGCGTCAGTTGTCGAATTTATTTTCGAAGTGTTTCCACTCTACTTATCAATATTTTTTCCCACGGGGGCACTCTTTGACGCGAGTCTCTGTGATTGGACCTTCGATCAGAAATCTTAATGCCCTATTATTATTAAATTTTTTAAATAAAGTATGTTGGCAACCATCCGAGGCTCCGACACACTCTGATATCCACCCAACGTCATTACACCTGTGCTTTCGCCCCGCTCCAGCGGTGGTAAGTGAGGACGGGGCCGGAAATCATTAATCCAGAGAGACCGGAGGAGACGTAAAGACCCAAGGACAAGATATTTCTGCACCCTGCAAGCTAGTGAAGTAGTAGTAGCAGTGGTGGGGAGGTCAACGCCAAGCAAGTAGGCTACAATGGGCCCTTTTTGCCAACCCCAGCAACCCAGCAACCATGCTCTACTCTTCCTCGGTTCCGTCGCCAAACCGTCTCGACCTAGAGATTCCTCTGCAGAGTCCTCGATCCGAACAATTCTGCTTGAAGACTCCCAAAAGCCTCGCATTCACACAGGTAGTGGTAGGACGTTTCTTCATCCTCGCCGCATTCCTGGCAAATGGGATCCCTCTCTACGCCTATCAATGTGAGGTGTCTTCTAAGGGCACGGTGGCCTGTCAGCACCCCAAGGATGCGGCAAAGCGTAGGTCGACTCCTTCCGAGTAGCCAGACAGCTTTATCTCTGTCCAGGCCCCCCACGAAGTCCCTCGCCTGCCTGCAGCCACCAACCGACCCCCAGTGCCTCTCCATTGCTTCCTCGGTCCACCTGTCTAAGGCGACAGAGACTGTCTTCCTACTTATGCCTATCGCAGGCTCCGGGCCACAGAACGGCCGCCGGGAACCGAGTCTTGCGAGATTATTCGCCACCTCATTCCCCGCTACGCCACAGTGTCCCGGAACCCACACCAGTTGCACCTCATTCATCCTGGCTAGTCCTCTGAGGGCGTCAACGCACTCTTGAACCAGTGTTGACCTGATTCTGGCCGCGCAGACTACCCGGAGGACTACCTGGCTATCCGAGCAGATGTACACACATTTCTCGGGACTCCTCTTCACATCCTGTCTATTGGCCACATACAGGATAGCATACACTTCTGTTTCGAATGCCGTGGTATATGCGCCAAGAGCATAGCTCTCGCGCACGCCCAGGCCCTCGATGTATATTCCTGCCCCGGAGGATTGTTGGTCCTCCAGCCGCGATCCGTCGGTGAAACAGACCAGGCTTGCGGGCTGCAATGCAACCTCATTTTCCCTCCACTGATCCCTACTGGGGATCCTGAGGGTGTATGGCCTAGTCAACCTAATATCGTCCTCGGCATCCCGCACCTTATGGCGGAAATCGGAATTTCCTTTTCCACCTCCTTGGCGACTCTTGCATGCCATATTACTGCTCCCTCTCCGCACCAGTTTCCTGAGTCCCGCATTCTAAGATGCGACGCCATAGCCTCCCTTCTGATACAGATGGGAAGCGGTGGCAGCATCAACAGGACCTCTAGCGCGGCTGAGGGTGTCGTCCTCATAGCGCCTGTGATACCCAGGATTGCCAGCCTTTGGAGTTTGGCCAGCTTCCTGCTGGTAGTTTGGTTCACACCACACCACCAGACCAACGCCCCATAGAGGATTCTCGGCCTGACGATCGCAGTGTAGATCCAATAAAGGATCCGAGGATTAAGTCCTCAGGTTCTCCCTATCACACGACGCAGCTGCCAGAGGGTCGCTACTCCCTTCCAGTTAGTGAATATGGAGCGGCGTGGTATGCGGGATTTTGCTCGGATTCCCGCAGCAGCGCATTGGGTACACCCCCAGACAATAATCAGAACGACGAGTCGTATACTGTGTCCTGGATAAAGCTGCCTAAGCTCAAACATAAGGTCTCTATACTTCGTCCGTTTTTCCCTCTTCTTTATACTAATGTTAGCCTCAGCTGGAGCCGAGAACTCTGTAACAAACAGGATTTTATTTTGTTTGTCTAGAAGAATAATGTCAGGCCTATTAGCGGCTACTGGCCTGACAGTGGAGACCGAGAAATTTCAGTTTATACGGCATCTCTCGTTCTCCACCGCGGACTCAATATCCCCCGGTTGGTAAGGCAGCACTGGTGTTTGTTCTATCTCATACGAATGTCTAAGATGGTAATACAACACTCGAAGGGCCGCATTATGCCGATACACGTAATTGGCAGACGCAATCATCAGTCATGCACTCAAGAGATGCATAAGAGTTTCCGGCGATTGATGACAGATTCTACAGCTGCCATCTGTCACGTCCACCCGCATCACGCGCTTTCGGTAGACCAAGGTGTTTATAACACTATCTTGGCAGGCCACGATGAACCCTTCAGTCTCCGATCGGAGCTGATTATAAAAAAATGTCAGCCTCATTGACAATCCGTGTTCTTCTAAATGCCGGAAGAACATTCCGTGGAAAGGCTTGTCAACATGCTGCCCCAATAGGTGTAAGGCATCTCTAATTTTTAGCTCTAAAGGTCGGAATGTTAAGCTCAGTCACCAAAGGTCGATCATCTTGCCTTCTTTCCGACCTGTGATCAAAGCATAGTCCGAGCTCATCTGCTGATCTGTCGGCTGCCTTGAACAGGAATGCTCCTGTTCCTGCGACTTCGTGCGTTTGGACAATTCGCAGAAGAGGATCCGAGCTTTTAAGGATCCTGCAACTCATCTCAAGGACCTATTTTCCGTGTGATTACTCCATGTTTGGTAGTCCTCTACCCCCGACACATCATCATCATTATTATTATTATTATTATTATTATTATTATTATTATTATTATTATTATTATTATTATTATTATTATTATTATTATTATTATTATTATAAACATAAAAATTGAACTGACTCCGAGTATGGGTTTTAGGCGTCCTATTTTACGTTCATTCGAATAAATTGTTTCAAAGTCGCGATGTCAATAGCAAATTTTTTCAACGAAAATTTGTTGAAAATTAATAAACAGCCATGGTGTGGCAAAATCATATTATCTGAAATACGTAGGATATGTGTTTTATAAAGTTCCTCTATAAAGTCATGTGCAAGTGTTTTTTTTTTCATCCACATAATTTATTTAGTCGGCAGTAAAACAATCTGACACAATTATTCGTTAATCACATTTGAATAGAATCACGATTACCAAGAGTCCCGCATCGACGAGGCCTGAAGTAACTCCAAGAACGAGAGCAAATCAAACTTAGTTATTCGCTGTCGATCGAACTAAACTCTACAGTTTTCCACTGGGAACTGGCCCAATGTCATTCTTGTGTAACATAGTGTGCCATGAAAATGAGATTTTGTTTTATTGGAAGTTGTAAGTACTGTTTAAAAACTTTAAAACTTTATGACGGTCTCGAAGCTGTTTTCGGAACAATTCTTACCATAAACTTGGTTTTCTAGGACTTACTATCTGCCCCACTTTTCTTGGAAATATGTAAATGTACCTAGTACAAAGTGAGGTAGTGAATTTTTATTGATATATAAATGATCTGGCACCAAACATTAAAAAAAATTAAATGCTTATAATTATTTTCATGTAAGATAGAGATCTAAACTTTAGTATATAGTTTCTTTTTTAGATCATAAATCTACGTAACTAAGTGAAGATTGGAACCTGTGATGAGCACTGATAACTACATTTGGAGAACCGAAATCACCACAACACATTTTAAAAGACCGGACGATCGTTTCACTAACCAAGTTAGCGTCATCAGACGATGAAACATTCTAAATACTTAAAAAACAACCACAACTTATATACCGGATCTTAGGTAAAGAGATCGAACTCAGACGGGAAACTAGTTGCAGGCAAATTCTTGAAATTGAAAGTAGTTATTTTCCTAGAGTGTGGTGTCGTTACGTGGATGATATTTGTTTAACACAAACATTTGCAGAATAGAAGATTTTATTGCCAAATTAAACAATAAATTTGATTCTATAACATTTACCCACGAATTAGAAATTAATAATAAATTACCCATTCTAGATGTACTAGTTATCAAGAATAAAGACATTTTAGAATTCGATGTCTATAGAAAGGAAACCACTACTCTAAGCTACATCCCGAACGACTCACATCATACGTACGCACAAAAAATGGCCAGTCTGAATTTTTTAGTAAATCGGTTAATTAATCTTCCTTTAAACAGAAGTAGATATACCAAAGAATTATATTAAGAACGTGGCCGAATATAACGGATACACTGCTTGCCTAGTGGAAAAATTAATCAACAAACAGAAAACAAAGAAAATCTTGACGGAATCAACGACGTTTAGAAGAGAAAAATCGGAAAAAAACTTTGTTTGCTTACCATCTGAACCTAGAATCACGAGGAGTCTAGACAGCATTTTTAAAAAAGTCAACTTACAGTTAACATTTTCAACAACAAATACCTTAAACAACTTGCTAGGTAACCCAAAAGTCAAGGATAGCACGGAAAAAATGTAGGGAATTTATGAAACAAGTTGTAAAGACTGTAATCTTAAATACGTCGGACAAACAAAAATATCAATTGGAGTTGGATTCAAAGAACACTTATCCCAATTACGTTATGGTACTGTAGATAAGTTTTCCGTCGCCCGACACATTTGGGATAATAATCATCACGTTGATAAAGATAATTTGAAATTAATAAAAAAAATATTAGACAACCAGGACAGCTAAACGCGTTCAAAAGCGTATATATTGCGAAATATAGTTACAACAAAAAATGTATGAACGCTTCCCCACCGCCAATTACAAGTCACCTGATCGATGGTTTTGTTAAATAAAATTCCCACGTTCTAAAGATAACATAAGTATACAGATATTGCCGCCAAAGGAATCTATGTTAATTTAGCTGTCGCCGAACCTTCTCAAAACTATTTGAGATGGACACTTTTTAGATAAAGTAGTAGGGACAGTGCAAAGACCTTGTCCGGCAATAAAAAAACAATAGACTGTGGAATTTTGCCTGCGACTAGTTTCCCATCTCAGTTAGATCTCTTTACCTAAGATCCGGTATATAAGTTGATGTTAGTTTTTTAAGTATTTAGAATGTTTCATCCTCTGATGACGCTAACTTGGTTAGTGAAACGATCGTCAGGTTTTTTTAAATGTGTTGTGGTGATTTGGGATCTCCAAGTGTACTTATATGTGTCAAATTTGGTTTTCAAAGCTCTGTAATTTCTGGAGATACAAATTTTTTCCGAAAGAAAACGAAAAATTTTCTCGTAAAACCTGGTCCGATTTTCCTGGTTAATGAACTCGAACTTATCCAAGCCACTTAGAAAAGGAAGGTACCTGCCAAATTTAAATAAAATTGGCACATTATTTTTTTAAATTAAGTTATCGGTGTGATATTATTATTATTAATTATTAATGCTTTATTGGTATATAATAATACATCATGTCCATATAAAGAAGTCAGAGACTTGTACATATATTATTTGACATAATTTAAATCGTTTTGGCCCAAATGTGTTTGACGTATGCCTTCCAAAAGTTATTAACTTCAGATTTTGACGTACGAAAATTTAATTACCTTTTTCTCCCATCTAATGTTTCAATCATTGCCTACATTCATAACAGCTCCCAACCATATCAATATTCTCTTCGGATAAAAATCTGTTCTAACCATTCCTTATTAAATACAACATTTTTAAATTTTAAACAGGAACTAAATGACAGTATCTGACTGACATAACATAAGATAACATATATATATATATATATATATATATATATATATATATATATATATATATATATATATATATATATATATATATATATATATATATATATATATATATTAATTTCAACAACACACCACGAGGGCTTACAGCCTAAATACTATCGTACCGTGGGTGTCGACAAGGAGGAAAGAGGCAACTTGTTAATTCTGGACTTGAAGGTTTGGAGGTTCGGGGGAGAAGGAAAAACATGTGCCGGCAAGGAATTCCACAACTTGAAAGTCCTCGGGACAAAAGAGCGGGCATAACAAGATGTTCTATGTCTGGTGAGCTGGACACTAAAAGGGTGCATTCGCTCTGTTCTCCTGGTAGATCTGTTGGGGGCACCAGGTGGAGAAACTATGGAAGAAAGCTTCTCTAAGCAGTGCCCGTGCAGATATCTATAAAAGAGAGAGAGGTCACCAACAGCACGTCAGTGGGCAAGGGATGGCAGCCTTTGGGTGAGGGTAGGGCCACCGATGAGACGTATAGCTTTCTTTTGAATGTAGTCCAGGATAGCGAGTGTAGAAGCGGCAGCAGCACCCCAGATGTGGGAGCAGTATTCGAGGTTTGGTATTATATATATATATATATATATATATATATATATATATATATATATATATATATATATATATATATATATATATATATATATATATATATATATATATATATATATATATATATATATATATATATATATATGTACAGAAGACATTTTTTCAAAATTCAAAAGCCGGGATCTCTCCATTAGTGAATTTTTTCTACGAAAATTCCCTAAAAAAGATGCAAACATTTAAGGAATCATTTTTTTTCGTTGTCTTTTTATTTCCAGTCGATTTAGTTTATCCAAAACGGACATCCCATTGAATTAGTATTTTCGTCCTGTTACATGTGCTCCAAAAGTATGTTGGAAAAGCTCTGGACTCAGAAAGTGCGTTGTATATATACCGGGTGTTTTTAAAAAGTGGCTCACCCCAATAACTTTTTTTATTTTTTGAGATTTCAAAATGAAATTTGGCATGTTGGTATATGACGTATCAGTTGTTTTCGATCACTTCCGGTTTCACCGAAAATGTCTGCAACTTTTGATTTATAAATTTGACGTCCGGCATTTTTTTGATTTATCTGATATAAAATGACATTCTGAATACAATGACATGTCATATGTCAACTTGTGACATTTTCGCTAAAAGAAATAATATTTTGAATTTCAATCTAGAGTGTCGTGACTCTGTTAAAACCATTATCTTTTAATCAAGGAGGCATGGAAAAATAGATTTGATCAGCTAGTGTTTTTGTCTCTTTTCCTGGTGGGTTAAAAGATCCCCGAATCGTATTTTAAATTATAACTCAATTTTTAAAATGGAACGAGGGTGGCTCATTATCATATTCGGCAAAATCCTTTTTTTTTCGAATAATTTGTTGGTACCACACACATGGCATTTCCAGTTAAATCGTCGCTATAAAGCGCCTATTATAATTTTATATGATTACAACATTGGAATTTGCCATAAGCGTAATGGCGTTTGTAATAAGTAGGCCTGAAAATAACAATTTCGCTCCACTGCCAAATATCAAGAAATTGTTATTTCCAGGCCTACTAATTACAAATGCGTTTATGGTAATTTCATATGAATTTATAATAGGCGGTTTATAACGACAATTTTACTCGAATACCATGTGTGCGGTACGAAATTATTCGTAGAAAAATGTTTTTGCCGAATATGCTAATGAGCCAGCCTCGTTCCATTAAAAAAAAAATTAAGTTATTATTAAAAATACGCTTTGGGGATCTTTTAACCCACCAGGAAAAGAGACAAAAAGCATTAGATGATCAAATCTAGTTTTTCATGGCTCCTTGATTAAAAATCAATGATTTTAACATAGTCACGACTTGAAATATATTTTTTTGAGCAAAAATGTTAAAAGTTGACATATGAGGTGTCATTGTATCCAGAATGTCATTTTCTATCAAATAAAGCAAAAAATACCGGAGGTCCAATTTAAAAACCGGAAGTGAGCGAACAAACAACTGAATACGCCAATCAATCTGGATTTGTCATAAAAAAATAAAAAAGCTTTTGGGGTGACCCACTTTAGCAAAACACCCGGATATATATATATATATATATATATATATATATATATATATATATATATATATATATATATTCGGAAGACGAAGACTCTCTTATTTAAACAATCGGGACGTTTTTTGATCTCGATTGCTTCGCGGATGATTCTGGTTTTGAAGTTATAAACCGAAGCTATTGTTTTGGCACTGTCGAAGTCTTATTTTGTGCCCTGTATGAATATGATCCATGGCCAGCGCCGACGAGTGGTCGGATTTTCTAAGTGCGAGGGTGTGTTCATATATTCTATTGTGGATGCGTCTATTTGTTTGTCCTAAACAAGTTCGGGAACAGTCAGAACAAGGAATTTCGTAAACTCCGTATGATTCGTTTGGAATCGTATCCTTGGGAGTTTTTATCAGATTTGACAGTTTTTGCTCTGTTGTGAATATGGTTTTGATATTATGGGTTATAAAAATTCGGCCGATTTTGTCGGTGACACCTTTAATGTATGGTAAAAACGCTGTGTGCTGTTGTGTGGACTCTATCCGTTCTTGTTGTGGTGTGGTGGTTTGTTGTTGTGCGTTTCTAATGTTTCGTAGTATATGATTGTTGTCGTATCCGTTTTCTAGCAATGTCTGTTTAATTCTGTCTGTTTATTGTTGTTGTGCGTTAGCCTAAGAGATCGTGTTACTAGTGTCCGAACCACGGAATTTAGTGCGATGGGTGATGGTGAGATTGGGTTTTAAGATAACGATTAGTGTGGGTTGGTTTTCGGTACACAGTCTAAGAAAATCATCTGACTGGGTTTTTAGTGATGCTTACATATAAGAAAGGCAAATAAAAATTATTTTCTATTTCAATGGTGAACTGGATTTGGGGGTTGATGTTATTTAGATAAGAAAGGAATTTGTCTAGAGATTCTTTACCGTGTTGCCAGACAGCAAAAATGTCGTCAACGTATCTTAACCAACAGGTTGAAATGTTAGCCAATCCCGGAGAGAGTGGCAAACCCATTGGAGCACCTCGAACTTGTTTGTAAAATTTGTTTTGAAAAAGGAAATAAGTGTTACATGTGCAGTGTTCTAAAAGAGCTAAGGTATCGTGTGAAATATTGTGTTTTTTTTTTGAGAATGTCAAGGGTTTCAGATAGAGTTATATTAGTGAATAAGGACACTATATCAAAGCTAACTATGATGTCGTTTTGAGAAATGGTGTTGTTTTGAAGGTCAATGAAATGGGTGGAGTTTTGACATAGCATGTAGCGTTTTTTTTACTAATGGTTAGAGAGTTTTGGCTAGATGTTTTGCAAGTCTTTGTGTAGATGAACGGTGGACACTTACGATAGGGCGAAGGGGAATACCAGGCTAATGGATTCTCGGGAGACCGTATTTTCTAAGGATGCGATATGGTTTTTCGCGGGGAATTAGTTCTTTTTTTTGAGGCCAGGACTGAGTTGGGAGTTGTTGATGATAGTTTTAGTTTTCTTTTCAAGATAAGTTGTAGGGTCATAAGGAATTTGTTTGTAGTCTGTGCTGTTTAGTATATTGTGTGCATCTTCTGTATATAGTCTGTTTTGTCGAGTATGACTGAAGCGTTGCCTTTGTCTGCTGGTAGGATTATAATTTCTGTGTTTCAGTTTAGGTCTCTGATTGACTATCGTTGGTGAGAAGAAAGGTTGGAAGATGGAGGTTTGGCAGAACGTAATATCCTGGTAATGTCCTGTCTCGTAATTTCAGCTTCGTCAGTCAGTTGAAAATAATTTTAGGTTGTAGTCCTTTTCAACCTACATAAACTCCGTTTCAAATAAATTCGGAATAAGAGAAATTATAGACATGAGAGCCCGTGGCGTATGTGGTGGGCCACCCTATATATATATATATATATATATATATATATATATATATATATATATATATATATATATATATAAATAGCCTTTATTCACAGAGTAGATAATACAATACTCAAGTGCACAATTAAAAAGAACAAAAAAAAAATACAACAATACAACGTAGTTTACAAAAACACAGTTCCATGTACATAATTAAAAGAAAAATAATAAGAAACTGTGTGAATTGGGCGAAGTTCAGAAGTTCAGACGGATGTAAAATCATCCCCTGCTCTACCACTTACGCCCATATGCAAAACTGGTAGTCAACTGCCAGCCCGGCAACCTGCTTAAACACCACGCATAATCAGCAACAGTTTCTTTTTGAAGGAACGCACAGAACAGCTCTTAACACTCTCATCAAGACTATTGTATATGGCGTATATCTGATAGGTAAAAGACCGTTTAAACAGTGTTAGCCTGTACTTAGGTGGTAAAATTAAGCCCTTCGACCGTATGTTAATGCTATGAACATCAGTTCTTTTCTATACAAGTATGCTGGGACTCTAGACACAATAATAGAATGGAACAATGCTGCTGCTCTCAGCGTAAAATGATTACGCATATTAAGCCACTTCGCCTCATTTAGTTTATGCGAGATATGTTCGAATTTTCGAATACCATACGCGAACCTCAGACAGGAATTTTGCAGTCTCTATATCTGATTATAATCGCAACCATCCAAGCATGGCGAATATAATTCCGAGCAATAGGCAAACTGTGAAAGGACTAAGGTATTCCCAAGCATTAGCTTAACATCAGTCGGAAGATAAGTCCTTTGCGGGCACAGCAGACGCAGGTTGTTGTAGGCCCGCTTAAGGCAGGCACCAACATGCCGCAGTATATCTAAACTTGTTATCCATTATTACACCCAAGTTTCGCACCTCATCCAAAAGCTCTAGAGGTTCCCCGTTGATCATGACCCTCACATTTACCTTTAAGCGCTCTACAAGAATCTGACTCCCAAACAAAATAGCAGCCGACTTCTTCGCATTTAGACACAGCGATTGGTCTTTGGAGACTTTGTACAATGAATCCAGATAGGAATTCACCTTTCCCAGTGCATCCGAAAGCTCTGCGGTATTGAAGGAAATGTATATCTGAATGTGGTCAGCGTACATCTGTACTTTAGAATACTGAATGACCCTAGGGAAATGATTTAGGTAAATAGCGAAAAGCAGGGGCCCAAGGACCGATCCCTGCGGCACACCACACTCCACAAGACGAGCATCCGACTCGCAGCTGCCAATCCTCACAAAAAGGTAAGGTTCCCTCAAGTAATTTCTGATCAACGCCAGAGCTTCCGAGCCCATCCCAACAGCTCTCAATATTTTCAGCAATATATTATGATTTATGGTGTCGAAGGACTTGGAAAAATCCAACAGCACCAGTAGTGTCAGCATACCCTGGTCCGTGGCCCGCAAAATGTCGTCTGTAACCCTTAGCAGTGCAGTGGCACAGCTATGATTAGCCCGGCACCCAGACTGAAAGTCAGATAAGATGTTCTTGTCACTCAAGTAAGTCCTAAGCTGCGAGTCCAGCACCCTTTCCAGCAGCTTTTATAATATGGGCAATATACTAATTATCCGCAGTTGATTCAGCTCCGTAGGATCCGCCACCTTCGGAAACGGCAGTCCGATAGCACATTTTCAGATTTTTGGAAAATAGCCTTCCAGAATACACGAGTTGATTATGTGTGTTATGATATATATATATATATATATATATATATATATATATATATATATATATATATATATATATATATATATATATATATATATATATATATATATATATATATATATATATATATATATATATATATATATTTATATATAAACCAATAAAAATTAAAACTGACCCCGGGTATGTGTTCTAGAGGGCCTAGTTCGCGCTCATTTGAAGAAATTTTGTCAAAATTCAAAAGTCGCGATCTCTTCATTAGTGATTTTTTTTATTAAACTTTTGACTTTGAGAACTGGCTCATTCAGTCACTGTCAATCTTCAAAATGAACAAGTTTGCATCTGACCTTGCTTTTCACAATGGCAAAACCTGTCTTAAGAATGTTAATCTAACAAGCTCTTTAATTTTTTTCTTTTATCTCCCTATACACTTGCTGTTTACTAAAAATAAAATTAAAACTTACATAGATATCCACTCACACACATACGCGAGCGCATATGAACTCATGTATACGCACTCACGTCAACAGGATTTATACGTCTAGTACTTAACACTAGGTGTAGGATAGAAAATCCACATTCTTTCTTCATGTGCACATACACACACATAAATATGCATGGACACATCTGAGCGAAAAGTTGCTGCAGGAGAAACACTGGGACACTTTTCACACCAATTGAGCCTGTCATGGTGACATTTTAACATACTGGGGAGGCATTTTTTTTAAAGAAAAGTCACGAAAATGTAAACATATACATGGTGTTCTTTTTAAATTAAATCATGTTTCGTTTACCCTGTCAATTATGTGTGACCTGTCCAAGAATGTTTTCAAAATCGGTGACCCTGTAGATGCGTTAACTTTTATCTAAATAACATTTTTGTTCTATATCTTACTATAAAATTGTGATAGGACTTCCTTGCAACAATACTGCACACTGTATATTAAAACTCTGGACGCAGCAAGTGCGTTATGGTAGTGAATTTTCATAAAACTATTTTTTAATAGCAATAATATGTTTTTTTTAAGAAAGCAGGCATCACATTTGGTTACCAGTATAATCTATATCTTTATTGTTTGAAAATGTACCAAAATTTCCGAAAGTAAACTTAAAGTGTTCCCGAAAAAAACTCGTTTCTTGGTCAACCTTATAGGTTAATAGCAAATTGAGCTATTCAAATATTAAGCATTTGATCAAAATTCGCTACCATAACGCACTTACTGCGTCCAGAATTTTTTTTTTACAAACATGCATTATATTTCGATGGAAAATGCAAAAATGCAATAACATAAGGCGTGTTTGATTTAAAAAAAAAAAGAAAATTTGTATCACCAAAGACTTATGGGCCACCCTGTGATTGTAGAAATAATTTTTTAAGATGTAGCTCAAGACACCCTATAATTAATATATACAATTTTTTTTTCATATCTTGTATAATAACAGATATATTGAGCTTTATTGATTTTTTTTACGAAAATTCTACAAAAATTATACACCATTAACGATAAACTCTATAGCTAAGACTACTGACAAGCATCAGAGAAAGGGTCTATTTGAAATGAATTTTCTGGAAACATTTTAGTAAAATGAAGGACAGTGACGGTTGAAACCAAGGCTTCAGGGTTTGTAAAACATTATTCTTGAGACATTTTATTTCTATAGCCCGTATTAGATTCAAGTTCTTTGCCTAAATGTTGCCGATTTTGACGTTTTAAATCGCAACTTTGACGTTTCGAGGAAAACCCCAATTTATTTTTCTTTAAATGCTTATAACTTTTTCGTCTTTTGATCTACAGAGCTAAATTTTGGTAGACAACTTACCTACAAGGACATAAACCCGTGAGAAAATTTGGTTGCCCCTACTTTGTTAATTTTGGAGATATAAATTTTTTTCGAAAGAAAACACAAAATTTTCCGGGAAAACCTCGGCGGATTTTCCTGGCTAACGAACCTATCCAAGCCACTTCCGAAAGGAAGGTACTCACCAATTTTGACGTTTAAAGTCGGGATTTTGACGTTTTGAGGAGAACCCAAATTTATTTTTCTTTAAATGCCTGTAACTTTTTTGTCCTTTAACCTACGGAGCTAAATTTTGGTATGTAGCTTGCATACAATGATATAAACCCGTGTATGAAATTTGGTTGCCCTTTCTTTGTTAATTTTGAAAATATAAAAAAAATTGATTTTTTTCGAAAGAAAACAGAAGATTTTCCGGGAAAACTGACCTCGGATTTGGGTTCCGGGGGTCCTAAATAGCGCTCATTTGAAGAAATTTTTTCAAAATTCCAAAGTCGGGATCTCCTCATTAGTAAATTTTTTCTACGAAAATTCACTAAAAGGTAATGTGCAAATTGATAATCTCCCTTACTACTCTGTTTTCGTTGACTTTACTCACACAAATTATTCTTATTCCCCGACTTTCAACAGCTCTTAACTTCCATTCGCAAAAGAAATAAAAATCATTCCCATTTCAGTGATACCTAGAAATCCCTTTTAAATCCGCCCCGTTTCATCGTACGTACTTTCTAAAGATATCTCCCTTTAATCCACGGCCTACCGAGATGAGAATCATGAATGGGCTTTACGCTTGCGCGAATAGTCTCTATCGCTTAATTCTGATAATCTTATTGATTAATTGTTACCGGTTGCTTATATTTCTTGCATAATATTTTGTAACAGAAGATTAAATTTATTCACAATAAATCAAAGGCCAAACGCATATAGTATTATAGGGACTTGACTTTTAAAAGTGTTGTTCTCGGGGGCATCCGGCTTTTACTTTTAGGTCTCGCCTCGTTTCCCAGCCTCCTACGCAGTCCATGAATTTGTCATAAGGTGTCGGAAAACTCGTACCCTTCTTTATATTTAATGAGTTTATTCTCTTGTTTGTTGAAGCTTTTCCATTGTGCAACTAGTTGTTTACATTTTGAGATACTAACCACACCTACACATATATTATCCATAGAAATATCTCCAGTTTCATGTCTATTTATATCTAAGTAAAAATAAAAACGTTTTTTCCGTGTTTATTCTTATTTTCTCCGCAGTCTGCACGTTATTCGTCATTGAAAATTAACTCATGTAGTTCTGTGGACCCCACTATGTTTCTTTTATATAATTTGTTAACAGAGTGTCGTAGGGCACGTAGGCTAATGCATATATAATCGTTATAATGGAGATGAACCAAGTGGTGCCAAAAAACACATCAAAAATATCAATTAATATTAGCGATTTTTTTTCAAAATTCGCTAATGAGGAGATCTGTGTATATATATATATATATATATATATATATATATATATATATATATATATATATATATATATATATATATATATATATATATATATATATATATATATATATCAGAACGATAACTCAAAAAATAATGGACCGATCTTGATCAAATTTGGTAAGTACCTTCCTTTTGCAAGTGGCTTGGATCAGTTCGTTAGCCAGGAAAATCGAGCCAGGTTTTCCCGGAAAATGTTGTGTTTTCTTTCTAAAAAAAATTATATCTCCGTAAATAACAAAGTAAGGGCAACCAATTTGGTACGCGTGTTTGTGTTATAAAGAGCGAACTCTGTACCAAAATATATATCCCTAGCTTTAAAGACAAAGAAGTTATGGGCAGTTAAAAAAACAAATTTTGGAGTTTTCCTCAAAACGTCAAACTAGCAATTTTAAACGTCAAAATTGGCAATGTTTAGGCAAATAATGTGAAAGAAATACCAATTGTGAAAAGAAAATGTTGCAAGAAGAGTGTTCTGCAAACCCTTAAGTTTCAGATTCAACCGTCATTGCGCTTCATTTTACTAAAATATTTACAGAATATTCATTTCAAATAGACCCTTTCTATGATGCTTTGGCTGTCAGTTTAGTTAAGTTGATGCTTTTTTGGATATTTATTTGCAGGTTTAGTGAAGTTTATGGTTTAACGGTCTATAATTTTTTTAGCTAATTTTCGTAACAAATTTGTTAATGATTTTTGCATTTTTTTTTTATAGAAATATGATGCGTTTATAAGAAAAAAATCTGGACGCAATAACTGCGTTTTGGTAGCGAATTTTCGGTAAATTTGCAGATTAGTTCCCGAATGCTTTGCAAAAAACTGTTTTTAGAATCCTGCGTAGGCCTCCCCTGGATCCAAAACCCCCAAAAAAAATTATTGTTCACCGCCCCAAGGCAGTTAAGGGACCAGAAGTGAATAGGGATGCTGGGCGGGGTAGGTAGTAAAAAGGAAATATGAGCAGAAAATGCGAATAAAACGGGCTTGAAAGTTGTCTTTGTAACGTTTTGAAGCCATATCCCCCTTAAAACCTGCCTACCCCGCACAGCACCCCTATTCCCCCAGGTGCCGTAACTTCCTTGGCGGGTATGAACAGGAAATTTTTCTTGTGTTTTATGCAACGAGGGTGGTTGTATGCACGCGAGGGGGGAAGTAAAATCCCCACGACGAAGCAGCCACCCCCAACCCCCCAACCCTACCGCAAGTCAAAGCAGGGAGGTCTGCTTTGTCGTAGGCATTCCCCCCCTCCCTTCCCCCTCGTGTGCATACAACCACCCTCGTTGCATAAAGCACAAGAAAACCTTCTTGTTCATACCCCCAAGAAAGTTACGTGACCTGGGGGCGAATAGGGGTGCTGTGCGAGGTAGGCGGAGTTTAATGGGGATATGGCTTCAAATAGACAGCTTTTAAGCAGTTTTGTTTTTTTTTTGTTTTTCTGCTCATATTTCCTTTTTACTACCTACTATGCCCAGCACACCTATTCACTCCCAGTCCCGCAACTTACTTGGAGGGTGTGAACAAGAAATTTTTCTTGTGGTTTGTGCATCCAGGTGGGGTCCTAGTAATATTTCTGAAAACAATTTTTTTTTAAAGCGTTCGGGAGCTAATCTGCAAATTTACCGAATTTTCATTAAATCCTTCAAACTTCAATAACTCAATTTGCTATTAACGTAAGCTTTGTTGGTTAGGAAATCAACATTTAAGTTTATTTTCGGAAAATTTTTGTATATTTTCAAACCATAAATAATTTTGATAAAATATAATACATTGTTTCTACTACATATGCTATACCGATAATCAGATTGATGCCTGCTCGCATTTGCTATTAAAAACATTTTTATGAAAATTCACTTCCATAACACATTTGCTGCATCCAGACTTGTGAAAAATGTTTATATATTTTCAAACAATAAATTTATTTCGATGAAATATGGTACATTGTTTCTACTATATATGCAACGAAGTTTGATGCCTGCTTTCATCAAGGAAAGACATTTGCTATTAAAAATATTTTAAATAAAATTCGCTACCATAACGCACTTGCTGCGTCCAGAGATTTTAATTCATTTAACAGGCCGAATAGCCCAGTTCACGAGACGGGTAACCTCTAGAATTAGGACTATGAACTATGAAATCAAGGCTTATAGTTAGGCAACTGTTTTTTTCACTCCAATGTGGAAGGGACGGCATTTGACAACTTAATTCCTAAATTCACCAACTTTTAATAAATTGATTTTATAATAAACTTTATAAACCGAATTTTTCTCCGGTGATACTGCATATTAGCAGTGTTCAAGGGCGTCGCCAGCCAGTGGGCCAGGGGGGGGGGGCAAGATGATAGAGTATATGAATTGTAATTGTAAATACAGTAAGAACAATTTCTAAAGCTTTAATAGAGTACTAGTGTTTTACAAGAAAGAAACAAATATCTCAATTAAAATATAATCTTCTTGGGATTCTTGCGAATTTTTCGATTACTTTATTATAAAAGTCTTCCAGGTTCTCAATTATAATCTTTCGATGAACACTCATCATTGAAAGACCATTGAGGCGACTCTCCACCATGGTACTTCTTAGCCAGGATTTAAATATATATAGTAGAAACAATGTACCATATTTCATCAAAATAACTTTATTGTTTGAAAATGTACAACATTTTTCGAAAATAAACTTTAAATGTTCCCGAAAAAACTAGTTTCCTGTCCAACGAACCTTCTAGGTTAATAGCAAATTGAGCTATTCAAATTTGAGGAATTCAATAAAAATTCGCTACCATAACGCACTTGCTGAGTCCCGAATTTATTTTCTTACAAACATGCATTATAATTTCGTGGTCGAAATTCCATACATTTCAGGTCAGCTCAGACCTGATCGGGGGAATCCATCGATCTAATTAAAACAAATCATTGTTTAATCTATTTCAATTGAGCAGATTTTCCTGGCTAACGAACTTATCCAAGCCATTTGCAAAAGGAAGGTACTCACCAAATTTGATAAAAGTCGGCCCATTATTTTTTGAGTTATATCATATATATATATATATATATATATTATATATATATATATATATATATATATATATATATATATATATATATATATATATCCTTTGGAATATTGCACTACACTGTAATCACTTTTAAAGATACACTTTGTTCGCTGTACGTTTGTGATTTCTTATTAGTTTGCTTGGACTGCAGTTTCGAACCGTCTCGGTTGGAGCAAATCTAGAGCATCTTCTCTGAGAGCCACAATTAGCGAAGTCGCTTTCTCTCTCTCGCCCCAACCATTTGCTGTAGCAGCGGCTTCAAACTGGCGTTTTTTTTAAATTTCAACAACACACAACGAGGGCTTAGAGCCTAAATACTATCGTACCGTGGGTGTTGACAAGGAGGAAAGAGGCAGCTTGTTAATTCTGGACTTGAAGGTTTGGAGGTTCGGAGGAGAAGGAAAAACATGTGCCGGCAAGGAATTCCACAACTTGGAAGTCCTCGGGACGAAAGAGCGGGCATAACAAGATGTTCTATGTCTGGTGACCTGGACAGTAAAAGGGTGCATTCGCTCTGTTCCCCTGGTAGATCTGTTGGGGGCAGCAGGTGGGGGAACTATGGAGGAAAGCTCCTCTGAGCAGTGCCCGTGCAGATATCTATAAAAGAGAGAGAGGTCACCAACGGCACGTCGGTGGGCAAGTGATGGCAGCCTTTGGGTGAGGGTAGGGTCACCGATGAGACGTATAGCTCTCTTTTGAATGGAGTCCAGGATAGCTAGTGTAGAAGCGGCAGCGGCACCCCAGATGTGGGAGCAGTATTCGAGGTTTGGCCTTATTTGTGAAGTATATAAGGTATAGAGATTAGCTGGTGAAAAGTATTTGCGAGCCCGAAAGAGGAAACCTAATTTCTTAGCAGCCGCTTCTGCAATTGATGTGACATGTTGGTGCCAATTAAGATTTCGATCCACAGAAATGCCAACAAGCGAAAAGGACTCATTACTTTGAATAACTTTGGTTGTTCATTGTGATGGGTCTAGGGCTGGTGTATCTCTTGTGAGAAAGAAAGCAAGACTTAGTTTTGGTGGGGTTGAATTGTACAAGATTTCTACTTCCCCAGTCTAATATTTTTTGGAGATCCATGGAGACAGAACCCTCCATGAGTCTGCGATCCTTATCTAATTGGGCTAAAGAGACAGGCTTAGAATATTGTATATTTGAATGGAGGGTGCTGTCGTCCGCGTAGCTGTGAACTGGGTTGGATGTGCTAGAGAGGAGGTCATTGATGTGGAGAAGAAACAAAGTAGGGGCTAAAGCTGAACCTTGAGGAACTCCTGCATTGGATACAGTTTAGAGGAATGGCCATCCACAACAACAGATATGCTCCTGTTGGAGAGGAAATTTGCTGTCCAGGTACAAAGTTTTAGTGGTAGGCCATAGGCCGGAAGTTTATTAAGCAGCGCTGCGTGCCAGCCTGGTCGAATGCTTTTGATATGTCTAGTGCAACAATCTGGGATTCACCGTGTTGTTCCATAGACTTGGCGTAGATAAATACCCCATGGGACTGAGCCATCAAATGTGGGAACCTTAATTCTTACGTGGATATCTTCGTGTCTGATGTATCCCTTGACTAGGGTATCATACTTATTTTCTAGTGATTGCATTTTCTCCTGTACCTCCGCTTGTACTTCTTGCACACTCGTCAGCTTGTTATGTACATCGTCGCTGATCCCCCTTACTCGACTTTCTACTTGTTGGAAGATGCCGTCTTTTACCTGATTCATACGTTCGTCTACACACGAAGTAATATTCTCAATTCTGCTGGCTTGTTCTTGCAGAATTTTCTTTGTTTCCTCGTCTCTTCTTGTGGCTTCTTCATCTCTTTTTCTGACCTCTTCATCTCTTTTTATCATTTCTTCTTTGACTTTTTCGTCTCTTTTTCTGGCTTCTTCATCTCTTTTTCTCATTTCTTCTTTGGCTTCTTCGTCTCTTTTTCTGGCTGCCCCATCTCTTTTTCTGGTTTCTTCATCTCTTTTTCTAATTTCTTCTTTTGCTTCTTGGACTCTTTTTCTCAGCTCTTCTTTATTATCTTCATCTCTTATTCTGGCTTCTTCATCTCTTTTTTGGGTCTCTTCTTTCATTTCTTTACTCACTTCCAATAGCTGGGCGTCCATATTGGCTGTTGCGCTACGTGTCTTAGGGCATAGACGTACTTAAAGCTTATACACAGTTTGTTTTGTTTCAAAAACACACCCAGTTATGAATTACTACTGACCCTGATCTTCCAGAGATTCTAGAAATTTCCACGTTGTTCTGGAAAATATTTCCGCTAGCAGCTTGAAAATCCCACTTCTGACACCAGTTGTTACGTTCTACGGGGTTTTGGATTTGTTGACTAACAAAGCACAGCTTTTCAGACTACTAACTTATTATTACCAACTATTTTCCAACACCAGGATCAACTAAAATAGTTCTCTCTCTCTCTCTCTCTCTCTTACTAAATGTCCATAGAACTATATTCCACCCTTCACCTTCTATGATCGCTTCTTATACACCAACACTTACTGCTGACCGGCTTAATACTCTATGATCACTTATTCTACACCACACTAATTCAATACTGAACTGACTCACTCTATGTACCGTTCGTCTATTTATACTCTCCGTAGAGATTCTAGACCTTCTACACTTTTCTACACCTGCCACTTCTGGTACTTTCTATAAATATCATTCCAGAGTGTTCGCTGTTACCAACATACTATAACTGACCATAGATGTTACAAAGTCCATAAACTTAATTCTCATAGACAATTGTGACAATATTTGTAACCCCTTCGATGATCCTGTAAGCTTGCTTTATTGTACACTTCACTAAACATCTTAGTTTTTTGAATACAAGAGGCAAAGCCAGGATCTCCGGTAAAGGACAGTTCCTTTTGACTGATATTCTTGATAAAATATCAGAAGTAAACCACGGTAAATGACTACAACTCACAACTTTTACTAAGGTATGACCGTCCAAAGCTTTGACCCGCTAACGCCCCTCTGGCAGACATATTGGAAACATTCAAAAACAAAACCTTCATTACCGACAATAGGCATGGATGCAAAATGATGAAAATGTTTTGTATCCTCCTACTATGTCGAAAATCATAACTATTGGACAATTGATAGTCCCTTTATTAATCTTATTTTTAAAGGGGTAGACATTGATCCAATTCAATCCATAGCAGGTGGTAGTGGAATTTTCCTTTATGTAATAGTAAAGGATTTTTTCACGCCCGAGGAGGTACCACCCCATACATCAAGGGGCCGGTGAAGTCCCAACGGACGTTTCCGGTTCTGGTGTATGAGTCGGTTTCCCTTATAAGCAAAAATGATGATGGCTCCTCCTTGTATAAAATATTCCGGAGGCAAAATACCCCTCCATTCGGATCTCCGGGAGAGGGGTGTACAGGGGGTGCCAACATCAAGATTTAACATATCCTTTTCGAATATATGTGGCCTAAATTCTAACCTGAACTCCGTCCACCATTTCCTCCAGGCTAACAGGCCCCAACTCCTCTTCCTCACCGAAACCCAAATCAGTGCCAAAACAGCCACTAATCACCTTAATTTCCCGGGGTATGAGCTCCTTACTGCCTTTAGATTGCATGGAGGCGTGTGCGCATACGTCCGTAGCAATCTACCCTGCACCAGACTTCCCAATTTAGAAGCTGGAAGAAAAGACATACTATGGATAAAACTCTCTCTCAGGGCTGCAACTAAATTTATCTGTTGCATTTACCGGTCACCTTCTGACAACAACTTTGTCCAGCTCTTTGACTACCTTTCTGAAAAAACCGACTATCTGATTTCTGAATATCCTTCCTCCGAGGTCACTATTCTTGGCGACTTTAATGTCCATAATAAGGAATGGCTAGGATCTTCAAAAACCGATCCACAAGGGAGAGCAGCGGAGGCCTTTGCAGTCAGCAATTCTTTGGCCAATATGGTACAGCAACCTACTTACTTTCCTCGTATCCCAACACACAGCTCAAATCCCTTGGATCTCCTTCTTACTACAAATCCTGAATGCTATAAGATATCAGTCACCGCCCCCCTTGGTCGCTCAGACCACGGCATGGTCACTGCTTCCTGTGCAATGCAACCCGAGGTCACACAGTCATCACACCCACGTATCGTTTGGCACTACAACTCCGCAAACTGGGACGAAATGCGGGATTACTTTTCCTCATTTCCATGGGCGTCTGTCTGCTTCTCTCATCCTGACCCCTCTGATATCTCACAAAACGTCACCGAAATTATCCAAGCTGGCATGGAATTATTTATTCCACGTACACAGAAAACCTCTGCAGCTACTCAAAAGCCCTGGTTCTCTAAATCCTGTGACAAGGCCAGACTTGAAAAGGTCAAAGCTCACAAAACGCTTCTACACAATCCCAGTCAAGAAAATCGTCAAGCATTCAACGACGCAAGAAACCGCTATGTCCGCATTCTTTCTGAGGCAAAAAACTCATTTAATAACCACATCAAAAACAAAGTCCTCTCAAGCTCCAACGGCGGCAAACCCTTCTGGACTCTTGCTAAGTCTATTGGGAATAATTTCTGCAAGAGCACGTTCCCACCTCTTGTCTCAGGTGATGAAATTGTTTCTACCGCCCTGGGCAAGGCTGAACTTTTTGCTTCGTTGTTCGCCGGAAATTCTACTCTCAACCCACCTCCAAATGTTCAACCACCAACAGTCCCCAATGTCGCGCATAAAATGACTGATATCATTTTCCAAACTAAAAAGGTACGAAAGATGCTCTCTTCTCTTAATACCAGGAAAGCCTCTGGCCTTGACGAGATCCCAGCAATTGTTCTCAAAAAATGCGCACCAGAACTTGCTCCTGTCCTGACTCGTCTGTTTCAGATATCTTACAATAAAGGCATATTCCCTAGTAACTGGAAAAGTGCTCGAGTACAACCCATCCCCAAGAAAGGATCCAAAGCGCTTCCTAGCAACTACAGGCCTATTTCTCTTCTTTCAGTCATCTCTAAAGTGATGGAAAAGTATATAAACACCGAACTACTAAAATTCCTTGAAAAACACAGTCTAATCCACGACAGGCAGTACGGATTCCGTCAGCGCAGATCGACTGCCGACCTCCTTTCCTTTGTCACCCATTCTTGGAACAAGTCTATGGAACAACACGGTGAATCCCAGATTGTTGCTCTAGACATATCCAAAGCATTCGACCAGGTCTGGCACGCAGCGCTGCTTAATAAACTTCCGGCCTATGGTCTACCACCAAAACTTTGTACCTGGACAGCAAATTTCCTTTCCAACAGGAGCATATCTGTTGTTGTGGATGGCCATTCCTCTAAACTGTATCAAATTAATGCAGGAGTTCCTCAAGGTTCAGCTTTAGCCCCTACTTTGTTTCTTCTCCACATCAATGACCTCCTCTCTAGCACATCCAACCCAGTTCACAGTTACGCGGACGACAGCACCCTCCACTCAAACATACAATATTCTAAGCCTGTTTCTTTAGCCCAATTAGATGAGGATCGCAGACTCATGGAGGGTTCTGTCTCCGTAGACCTCCAAAAAATATTAGACTGGGGAAGTAGAAATCTTGTACAATTCAACCCCACCAAAACTAAGTCTTGCTTTCTTTCTCACAAGAGATACAGTAGCCCTAGACCCATCACAATGAACAACCAAGTTATTCAAAGTAATGGGTCCTTTTCTCTTGTTGGCATTACTGTGGATCGAAATCTTAATTGGCACCAACATGTTACATCAATTGCAGAAGCGGCTGCTAAGAAATTGGGTTTCCTCTTCCGGGCTCGCAAATTCTTTTCACCAACTAATCTCTATACCTTATACACTTCACAAATAAGGCCAAACCTCGAATACTGCTCCCACATCTGGGGTGCAGCTGCCGCTTCTACACTCGCTATCCTGGACTTTATTCAAAAGAGAGCTATACGTCTCATCGGTGACCCTACCCTCACCCAAAGGCTTCCATCCCTTGCCCACCGACGTGCCGTTGGTGACCTCTCTCTCTTTTATAGATATCTGCACGGGCACTGCTCAGAGGAGCTTTCCTCCATAATTCCCCCACCTGCTGCCCCCAGCAGATCTACCAGGGGAACAGAGCGAATGCACCCTTTTAACGTCCAGGTCACCAGACATAGAACATCTTGTTATGCCCGCTCTTTTGTCCCGAGGACTTCCAAGTTGTGGAATTCCTTGCCGACACATGTTTTTCCTTCTCCTCCGAACCTCCAAACCTTCAAGTCCAGAATTAACAAGCTGCCTCTTTCCTCCTTGTCAACACCCACGGTACGATAGTATTTAGGCTGTAAGCCCTCGTGGTGTGTTGTTGACATAAAAAAAAAACCAATGTCATGTGTAAATGTTTCCGACCGTCCGGTATTCCAGGAAGTGAGATTTAGTGGGTGCGAGTTTCACACTACTTCAAATTCCCACACACTACGGTATCTGATTGAGTGTGTCCGTAATGAATTTCCCGCTTCCGATCGCAAAACAAGTTTTAAAAAAAACGGTGAATTACCATGCCTCGTGGAGTATACCGGGAGATATAAAAAGGTTGAAACAGCGGTAAATATATTCATAAAACAAAGAGCATACCAAGATGACATTAGATAATGAATACCAATATGACCAATCTATCGTTCTCAGTCTTTCATACAGTAGGAGTAGGGTGTTATTTGCTTCACGAAATTTATGACATGATGAAAGCTGATTAACTCTAAATTGAGAAAAGAAGTTTTTTTTAAAGATATAAGATATAATAAGATATATTTCCCAAAGACAACATACATTGTATAGGACTAGTCAAAACAAACAAATTACAACAATTAACAAACACAATCACAGCATAAAAAACAAACATATCACTACATATGTTGTCCAGACATAAATTCGTCTAAACTATAAAAACATTCAGTCAATAAATTTTTTTAAGTTCTTCCCTACGAACTTACAGGCTACTACATGATCTAACTCTCTCTGGCAGTTGATTGAAAATCCTAGGTGCTAGGTAATGGGGAGAATTATATGTCACTTTGCGCTTGGCATATGGTACGTGAACCCTGTTTTTTTTTGTGTCGTATCTACATCATGTATGGCTTTATTTAATACAAAATTTACATCCTTAATATTGAAAACAAGCAAAGAAAGTTCCATTATAATCATCGAAAATAATGTAAGCACTCTGTTTTGCTGAAAAATATCTCTGCATGACTGACGTGATGGAACTCCTTCCAAGCATCTTAGTACCCGTTTCTGAGCTATAAATACAGCTCTCGTATGTGCTCACAACCCCCAGTATATTATACCGTAACGCAACCGAGAATCGACCTGCCCGTGGTAGCATCAACAACTGATCCTTCTCCATATAACTTCTTACGTTTCTTAACTGATATGAAACCGAATTTAGCTTCCCAACCAGATACGCACAGTGGTCATACCAATTCAAAGAATGGTCTAGAAAAATACCCAAAAATTTATAATTTCCATCTGTGGCTATTGCGGACACTAAGCTGTCAGAGTCTAAAAAGTGTATTGCGCTACAGCGCTTTTGGTAGTTGTGAAACCTAATCGCAGCCGTCTTACCACAATTCAAAAACAGTCTGTTAGCAGAAAACCATGCATTTAACTCCGTAAAAACAGAGCTGCACCTAGCTGCGAGACTCACATCGGAAATGTCAGAAACAATAACGAAGGTATCATCAGCGTACATGATGATCGACGCTGGCAACTTCAAGCTACCCAAGTCATTAATATATAATAAAAACAGCACTGGACCCATGACCGATCCCTGCGGAACGCCCAGGTCACTGCTGATAATTTGAGAAGCGCTCTGCCCAACAACAACATACTGTCTTCTCTGGGAAAAATAACTAGACAGCCAAGACAGGGGCAATCCCCGTACGCCATACATCTGTAGCTTCTCGATCAAGATAGAGTGATCGACGCAGTCAAATGCCCTGCTGAGATCACAAAAGATACCAACAGGACACTCGCCAGCCTCTATGCTCTTAATTACAGAGCCATAGTATGAATAAATTGCCGTTGATGTTGATCTATTGTCCAGAAATCCATGTTGATTTTCGGTAAATGTTTGCTGCTGGGAGCAGTACGCCACAAGCCGGTTCAGAAATGCATACTCAAATACACATGAAAAGGTAGGAGGAATCGCCACTGGCCTGTAGTTTTCCAACAAAGAGAAATCTTGTTTTTTTATGTACCGGAACTTTCTTGTCGATCTTTAACACTTCAGGGAATAGCCCACTTATAAAAGAAGTATTAACTAAGTGCAATAAGTTCTTCACAAAGAGTTTTGTAAAGGATCAACCAAAGTCGTGCTGACTTTGCGGCAATACAATTTCTTCCATAATACATGCAACATCAACGAGCCGGATGACGTGTGGCAATTTCATAACCACATATTATGTACAACAATTTATAAAATATCGTCAATGCCGTTGGCGCATAACACCAGAAGGAAATTTGTTTTAGAATATCGATTAGTAGCAGGCTATTGTTTTAAATCACGCAACTGTTTTTAGAACTTTACAATGTCAATGTCGTTTTAAAAGAACACAAGTTCAATGCAGATTGTGCTCAATTATATTACCAAACACATAGAGCAAAATGGAATAAAACCCTGTTTCTTTTATCGTTTTATGGAACAGTTGATAGAAGACAACGCTTATGTGTTATGGAGACATCATTAATTTGATTGTTGTGCCAGAAGATGGACGTTAACTCGCCTTTTGAATAGATTGACATTATATGTTTCCAGAAATATGCTTTGTAGGTTAGGTGGGTATTTCAAAGTTTTGACGCTCAGCAAAGGTACGGGGATCCGTAGAAACTGTCTGACAGGTAAGTAAATCGGGTGTATATATATATATATATATATATATATATATATATATATATATATATATATATATATATATATATATATATATATATATATATACACAGTGAGGACGTAAAGTCCGTCCCACCTCTAATTTCTGAACCGTCCGGTATATTGTAATGAAATTTGGAACGATAATATACGAGAAAGGTCTGCATTTTTTGACATATCAATGACACCTTTGAATGTCAAGGTGACAGCTGCGCGCGCTTTCGGATATTTTTTTAAATGGAAATGGGGGTCGAGTGATACCTCATTTTGAAGGTCTTTTTACGCTCAGAACATTCTCCAGTTTAGAAAACGTTTGGTTTAGTATTTTCCAAATTAGAATCAATAATATCGGTTTCTACGTTATGATCAGCATTGTTTAATATAACACACTTTTTCTAAAAAAGATTACTACTATTCATCAGTAGCAAATTATGCAAACAATTACATGTTGTTTGGAGAACCAGAGAAGCTATTCAGCTCATCTGTGGCTTCTCCATTTTCTACACTTTTCTACCTATTACATATCATTATTGATTGTTCCTTTCATACTGTTTTTTAATATCTCGATTTAGTATTGACAGAAAGTATTAGTTCGAAATTGTTTAAAATGGCTCGTTCTTTACAAGATAAATTTGAAGCGGTTATTATTTTTGGCGAAGTTAAGCGAAATTACCATGATGCTGTTCGTATGTTCAATGTACGCTATCCGGAACGCCAAATATGCAGAAAATTTTTACGAAAACTAATTTCAAATTTTCAAGAAATGGGTACGGTGAAAGACGATCAAAGTCTGCGAGGCCTAAAATTGTGGAATATATAAAAGTCCAGGTCTTAGCTAAAATGATTGTTAATCCCCTACAGCCAACGAAACATGTGGTTGAGGCATGTAATATTTCGCGTACTTCTGTCAAAAGAATTTTGAAAAGCCATAAGTTTCACCCATATAAAATGAAAATTATACACGAAATAACAGAAGACGATGCTGATAGACGATTCGAATTTTGCGAAATTATGTCAGGAAGAATCGTAGGGAATCATCACTACTTGCAGAATATCTGTTTCAATGACGAGAGTATTTTTTTTACGTGGAAAAGTTAATACCCAAAACTGTAGGTACTGGAGTGAGGAAAACCCTCATGTTTTCCGGGAGGGACACACATAGTTCCCCCAGAACATAAATGTTTGGGCGGGCATTTTGGGTAATCACATCATTGGTCCCATTTTTCAGGAAGAAAATCTTAATGACCCCAGATAATTGGATATGTTGCAAAATACACTTACTCCACTTATTAATGATGTTGTTGCCCAAAACCCACATGAGTTTGGACAGGTTATATTTCAACAAGACGGAGCCCCACCTAACTATTTTAGACAAGTCAGAAATTACCTGGATGAGAGTTATGAAAATAGGTGGATTGGTCGTCGAGGTCCTACAGAATGGCCAGCTCGATCCCCAGACCTCACCCCTCTAGATTTTTCTTTATGGATACGTTAAATCTGAGGTTTATAAAACGGCTCCCGGCTCACTAGATGAACTTAGACAACGAATTACAGATGTTTGTTCAAGAATACTGCCACAAATGCTTCATAATGCCAGAGAAGAATTTACCGTAGAATATTCATTTGTCAGGAGGTCCATGGTGGACATTTTCAACATCTGTTGTAGTAACCACTTGAACAGTTTGTGCCTTTAGATTTTATTTAAATTGTTTTTAAATTTTCTTAGTTTTCTTGTACAATTCAACCCCGCCAAATCTCAGTCTTGCTTTCTTTCTCATAAAAGATACACCAGCCCTAGAACCATCACAATGAACAACCAAGTTATTCAAAGTAATGAGTCCTTTTTACTTGTTGGCATTTCTGTGGATCTAAATCTCAATTGGCACCAACATGTCACATCAATTGCAGAAGCGGCTGCTAAGAAATTAGGTTTCCTCATACGGGCAAATACTTTTCACTAGCTAATCTCTATATCTTATATACTTCACAAATAAGGTCAAATCTCGAATACTGCTCCCACATCTGGGGTGCTGCTGCCGCTTCTACATTCGCTATCCTGGACTCCATTCAGAAGAGAGCTATACGTCTCATTGGTGACCCTACCCCACCCAAAGGCTGCCATCACTTGCCCACCGACGTCCCGTTGGTGACCCCTCTCTCTCTCTCTCTCTCTTATAGATATCTGCACGGGCAGTGCTTAGAGGAGCTTTCTTCCATAATTCCTCCACCTGCTGCCCCCAACATATCTACCAGGGGAACAGAGCGAATGCACCCTTTTACTGTCCAGGTCACCAGACATAGAACATCTTGTTATGCCCGCTTTTTTGTCTCGGGGACTTCCAAGTTGTGGAATTCCTTGCCGGCGCATGTTTTTCCTCGTCCTCCGAACCTCCAAACCTTCAAGTCCAGAATTAACAAGCTGCGTCTTTCCTCCTTGTCGACACCCACGGTACGATAGTATTTAGGCTGTAAGCCCTCGTGGTGTGTTGTTGAAATATAAAAAAAATAGGGTTAATTAGTTGTTATTTATTTACTGTTAAATTGTGTTTTATTTTGAAACATAAATAATTTAAAATTATCTATGTTGACTTTACTGGGAAAACAGTACGGCAGGAACAATCAATAATGACATCTAATAGGTAAAAAAAGTGTGTTATAAACAAGGGTAGTCATAACGCAGAAACCGATATTATTGATCCTCATTTGGAAAATACTGAACCAAATGTTTTCAAAACTGGAGAATGTTCTGAGCATAAAAAGACCTTCAAAATGAGGTATCACTCGACCCCCATTTCCATTTTAAAAAGTATTCCGAAAGCGCGCGAAATAAATTGTAACTCCGGTTTACGGCTTTAAAATTAAATTTATTTATTTATTCAAAGCTTGTTGAGTTACAATTCATTAAAGATATGAGAACTGCAAAGACACAAGCCTAAGTCTAATACAGAACTAATTAAAATTATAAATCTACACATATTTAATAACTTGGGTGGTATGATGTCGATCATGTGACATCAGGTCATTGGTGTGGAAGTTTACAATAAAATTACTAAATTGCAATATTAAAGTTCACAGAGTTAATGATCTAAATAAACTTGCTTAATTAGATATACGTATTATAAAGGAAACATTTATAAATGCTGAAATGCAGAATTGCATAAACTATACTATAATGTAAATTAACAATTAGATTTAAAATATTCCTATATACTTGTACACAGGGCGACTACATAACTCGCGCAGCTGTCACCTTGACATTTAAAGCTGTCATTGATATGTCAAAAAATGCAGAACATGGTCATATATTATCGTTCCAAATTTCATCGTCCAGGCTCAATTTGTACCTATCAAATCGTGCATTTGATAGGTAGAAGACTTTTCCTGAATCTTCAGTATTTTCAATAGAAGATTGGATGCTTATCTGAATAATTGAATTTACCATTTGTTGTTTATACGTTCTGGAAGTATCATTCTAATTTATAAATGTTGTACTTTTTGTTTTACGGTACAAGCTGTATTAAGTCTGCATTATCTCAATAAATAAAAATCAAATAAAAAAACTCTTTAGCGGAAAACATTTAATGAAAAATTGTCCATAATCCTTTTGCTGCGTCCGGATTTTTTTACATGCACTTTTGCTACAAGAAAATTTTAATAATGTACCAACTAAAGATGTGTAGAATTAAGAAACGAGTACGTTGTTGAAAATGTTTGTAGGAAGGGTTTTCGTAATCCGTTGATTCAGTAGGGAGAATACATTTGCATGTTTTGCGTTAACGTCAAACATGTATTGCACGTAACGCACGTACCTCTATAGATTAGACCATATCACGTCAGGCATAGGTACAGATCGAAGATTAATCATGGCACACTATGCACATGGGTATACTCTGACCTTTACCTAAGCTGTTATTACAAATGCAGAAAATAGACCAGCAAGCGCAGTAAAAATTTGCAAAGTAATATCTAGCGTAGTAGGCGGCTGTTTTTAGTGTATTTTCGTAGAAAAAAATCACCAATGAGAAGATCGCTATTTTTGAATACTAGAAAATTGTTTTCAATATATATATATATATATATATATATATATATATATATATATATATATATATATATATATATATATATATATATATATGAGACATACTTGGTTCTCGGGTTGAACCGCGTCCAGAATTTATGAAAACTCGACGTTTCGGCTCCTGTTTTGGAGCCATTTTCAAGAGGTAAAGGACACTCTAAGGCCTCAATCTGCCTACTCCTGAGAGTGGTGGACAAATGTGGGTAAAGGAAATGTGTAAGGACACTCTAATGCCTCAATCTGCCTACTCCTTATAGTGGTGGACAAAGGTGGGTTGGGTTGTTGTAGCTCGATTACGGGGCCTCAATTTGCCTACTCCCCAAATCTCGCCGGAGATCGTCTGTGAGGTCTCAGTGTGTTCAACCCTAGGCATCAGAGAGATCTGGCAGTTCGTTGAAAGTCTTGTCTTATATATGTTGTTTCGTCTACCTGCTTCGTTATCAGTGAAAGTAGTGGGGTCAACGTCAATTAAGTGGGGGGCTTTGGTCACCGTACTTAGAGGATGATGAGGATTAAGAGGGTCGCATTTGCTGAGGTAGATAATGGGGAAATTAAATGGTCTGTGGAATTTATTTTCTTTTTGTGTGTTTGTAAAGAAGATATAATAGCTTTCCAAGTAATCGGAAGGCGAAGACCATCAGCTCTCTTATTTGAACAATCGGGATGTTTTTCAATCTCGATTGCTTCGCGGATAATTCTCGTTTTGAAGTTGTAAACCGGTGCTATTGTTTTGGCATTATCGAAGTCTATTTTGTGCTCTGTATGAATATGATGCATGGCCAGCGCCGATGAGGGGTCAGATTTTCTAACTGCGAGGGTGTGTTCATATATTCTATGGTGGATGCGTCTATTTGTTTGTCCTACATAAACGGGATAATTCGGGAACAGTCGGAACAAGAAATTTCGTAAACTCCGTGGGATTCGTTTGGAATCGTATCCTTGGGAGTTTTTATCAGATTTGACAGTTTTTGCTCTGTTGTGAATATGGTTTTGATACTATGGGTTCTAAAAATTCTGCTGATTTCCTTTACCCACCTTTGTCCACCACTCTAAGGAGTAGGCAGATTGAGGCCTTAGAGTGTCCTTACATATTTCCTTTACCCACCTTTGTCCACCACTCTAAGGAGTAGACAGATTGAGGCCTTAGAGTGTCCTTACATATTTCCTTTACCTCTTGAAAATGGCTCCAAAACAGGAGCCGAAACGTCGAGTTTTCATAAATTCTGGACGCGGGTCAACCCGAGAACCAAGTATGTCTCACATTAAAGGCCGCGGAAATCTTTCTGAATATATATATATATATATATATATATATATATATATATATATATATATATATATATATATATATATATATATATATATATATATATATATATATATATATATATATATATATATATATATATGGTGGGGCACCGGACTCTCTAATGGAACCTGTTCGAATTTACAAATTCTGTTTTTCTCTAGGGTATGCAGGGTCTTCAGGAACATCTTCTGAAAATATTGTCGGGCACAAAAATAGATACATATCAAAGTTTTATTTTTTTAAACGGAACACCCAGTATATTACTCGGTTCTCGTCATCTAGAGATAAAATAAAGGTAAGTTACAATAGGACTCTTTATACCTAAAACCTACCGTTTTTGAGAAATAGGGCAATTTTTGAAAATGGAAGCCTCAACGCAATTTTTTTTACCCTCAGCAACGTAGAAAAAATCTAACTTATATTAGCATTTATTAGGAGGATTGTTGCATGGAACAGAAAAAAGAATTTAATGTAAAGTTCTACAAATAGCACACCTGTATGTAATGGCCTATTCTTCTACAAAATTTTATTGCCTTTAAATTCATACTAGGGGTCCCTATACCTAACTCAAACAGTTTAGTCGAAATATTTAGAATTGTTTGTTTTCAGTAATAAATGTCACCTTTAATAATCAAGTGATAATAATACGAAGTGCTTTCGGTACAGTAACTTATGAAATGTTATTGAAAGCACATAAATCATTCGAGAAAAGATTACGTT
Source organism: Tillus elongatus (assembly GCA_964006375.1). Lineage (NCBI taxonomy): Eukaryota > Metazoa > Arthropoda > Insecta > Coleoptera > Cleridae > Tillus > Tillus elongatus. The sequence continues at coordinate 23,853,130 of OZ023262.1, read as the reverse complement.
TATGCATTGAACAAGACTGCCGTAAATTTGAACATTTACTGTAGTGTGTCAAATTCTCATTTTTTGTTTGTTGTTCATGTTAAAATTTGACAGTTGTATAACCCAACTAAAATGTTTTCAACTGTTGCAATACAATGTTCTTGATAAATGTTTTTCCGCGTTGACCTGCGAATTTACTTGGTCTACAATATAAACACTCACTATAATCAAGCCTCCATTAAATAAAGTTGTTTCACGTATGTTGCACTGTGAATAACGCTCACCTGGCCGGCGGATAACTCTTATTAGACGTCTATCGGAGCTATATAGACAAATCCTAGATTCGTCTGTGCATAGAACGTGTTCCCAGTCCTCAATAGTCCAGTTTACATGCTCACTGGCGAATTGCAGTCTAGCTCTGCGGTGGTTTGCATTTAATCCAGGGCCTGTCGCTGGAACTCCGACATATAAATTGTGTTCAGAAAGACGTCTCCTCACAGTATCAATGCTTGGGTGAATATTATGAACTGCACTGAGTTGTGTCAAAAGTTTCCTTGACGTGGTGAAACGTTCTCCTAAAGCACGCAGTCTAATATAGCGATCTTGGACAATGGTAGTTACCCGAGGTCTGCCTTGTCGTGGACGTATGTCATAGTCATTAGTTTCCCTGAAGCGTTGGACAACACGAGAAATTCTTGTATGTGCAAATCCTAATCTCAAACCAATAGCGTTGTAGCTTACTCCTTCATTATGTAACGTCACTGCTCGAACACATTCATCACGAGTCATATTCCTTCTAACACGTTCAATTTTCACGAAAGAACAATAGATCACAAATTATGAACTTAATTTTGAAGTTTAAGACGATAGGTACATAAATAAATAAAGGAATTGTCAAACTGACATTTGCTGATATTGTTTGTTTATCATAGACTAATGTGTATATTAAACCAAATAAGTATTCAGTAAAACTGTGATTAATGAAGAAAAACATGTTCTGGTATAAAACTGTGTATTTTCTTTGATATTGCAGATATCAGAGAAATTTAAAAAACAAAATGTTCAGAAAACATGAAGCTACAGTATGATTTTATTATGCATCCGTTGTTGTGGCTAATGGTCCCTACAGGGTGTCTCAAATTTAACGTAAAAAAACTATACTCATTTTTGCAGCCTGTATAAGCCTTAAACTGAAATCTGAATAAAAAGTTCTTCACAGTGCAATTACCAAAGAAAAAATCTACAGTTAAAAAAAAAAGATCGAAATCGATTTATCGTTTCGCGAGAAAATCAACTTTGAAGTTGAGCATAATTTTTGGTTGTGCGTTATTTTTGCGGCTAAGTGTGTATATATATATATATATATATATATATATATATATATATATATATATATATATATATATATATATATATATATATATATATATATGTGTGTGTGTGTTCAGAAAGATTTCCGCGGTCTTTAATGTGAGACATGCTTGGTTCTCGGGTTAAACCGCGTCCAGAATTTATGGAAACTCGACGTTTCGGCTCCTGTTTTAGAGCCATTTTCAAGAGGTAAAGGAAATATGTAAGGACACTCTAAGGCCTCAGAGAGATCTGAGGCCTAGGGTTGAACACACTGAGAGCTCACAGACGATCTCCGGCGAGATTTGGGGAGTAGGCAGATTGAGGCCCCGTAATCGAGCTACAACAACCCAACCTACCTTTATCCACCGCTCTAAGGAGTAGGCAGATTGAGGCCTTAGAGTGTCCTTACATATTTCCTTTACCTACCTTTGTCCACCACTCTAAGGAGTAGGCAGATTAAGGCCTTAGTGTCCTTACATATTTCCTTTACCCACCTTTGTCCATCACTCTAAGGAGTAGGCAGATTGAGGCCTTAGAGTGTCCTTACATATTTCCTTTACCCACCTTTGTCCACCACTCTAAGGAGTAGGCAGATTGAGGCCTTAGAGTGTCCTTACATATTTCCTTTACCCACCTTTGTCCATCACTCTAAGGAGTAGGCAGATTGAGGCCTTAGAGTGTCCTTACATATTTCCTTTACCTCTTGAAAATGGCTCCAAAACAGGAGCCGAAACGTCGAGTTTCCATAAATTCTGGACGCGGTTTAACCCGAGAACCAAGCATGTCTCATATATATATATATATATATATATATATATATATATATATATATATATATATATATATATATATATATATATATATAATGTATCACACTGATAACTCAAAAGATAAAGGCCGACTTCAATGAAATTTGGTGGGTACGATTTTTTTGCAAGTGGTTTGGATACAGTTCTATACAGTTTTTATTTTATTTTCCTTAATCATGTTAAACCCAGACGTAATGACGTTCATAAATAATAATAACTGATCACACCATGTGATTATTTAGCGAATTTTTGACCAAAAATGTTAAAATATTTAAATTTAATTTGGTACAACACGACGTTCATTCCAAACAAAGCTTCTAGAGTGCCCATCCTGTTTCTAAATTCCATTTCAATATCACCAATCTCCTCATCTAATTTCTTGAAAACTCTGTTGTATATTATAATGTGACTCATAGTACGATGTACGCTGCATGCGTTGGCTTTGCTTGGAATTAGAACGAACGTGGAATGGAGCGAATCTTCTGGTAGTATTCCAGTTTTATATATGCTGCTAAATAACACTGTCATGACTGTGATAGATTATCTGTTTTTCAATTTGAGCAGCTCCACAGGAATCTCGTCGTGTCAACTAGCCTTCCCATCTTTGGCCTGTTTGAGTACATATTCTATTTTTTCTATCATTATTTCAGGTCCTGTGTATTGTGTGTGTTCGTCTTGGTTCTCCTCTTTGTTCTTGTCCTCCAAAAGTTCTGTTAGGTACCCTATCCATCTATCCAGTTTCTGTATCATATGTTATCTGTTATTAGTGTACCATTGTCGTCTCTTAGTTGTCTCGATTGTCCAGATTTGCTCATTCCTGCCATCTCTTGAATATTTTCGTGTAAATTGAAAGTAGCATATTTTTAGGCTAGCTCTTTAGCTTCCTGACACTTATCACTCATCCAGTTCTCTTTGGCTTACTTAATTTTTCTCTTTATCAATATATTTGTGGAGTTGTAGTTGGTTGGATCTCGTGTTTTAAATTAGTGTCTTTGTTCCATTAGTAGTAGTATCTCCTTTGTAATCTATTCATTATGTTTTGATCTTGTTGGTGTCCAGTTTCTTTTTCCTGCTTTTGTTATTGTCTGTTTTATATTCGTCCATTTTGGGTTGCTTTTTCTTGTTGCTTCATTTTACATTCTAATCTCTTGCAGATTCATAATCACTTGTAGTATTTTCTCTTATTTGTTGTTCCTTTAGTCTCACTGTGTCCAGTTCTTGTTGGTAGGTCTTACCTGAGAGAATGGAGTTTCGAAATATATGTTTAACAGGAATGAAATCGATTTGATTCTTAACTATTCTTCCAGGCCCGTCCATGGGAGACTTCCATGTATATATTCTTCGTTTGTAACCTCCTCCAAATATAGCTTTATCGCTATCTATATATATATATATATATATATATATATATATATATATATATATATATATATATATATATATATATATATACAACATATATATAGTAAGCGGAAAAGCTGTAATCTAAAGATTGACCTCAAGTGGATCTAAATCCGGTCGGTAGTGAGGTCACCATTAGCTGTTAAACCCTAACCTAATGTATCTATCTATCATATTTTATTATTTGCAAGATGAGAAACACTGGTAAGGTCAGAAGATGTTAAGAAATAAACTTAGTACTTACTTAGCTCTGAGTTGTTCTGTCTGAGGTCCCATATTTGTTGGATCCCCTGATCAGAATCTGGTCACTATAAAGTTGTAGATATCTCGGTAAAAGGTAGTCAGAATTATTTATTGTGTCGCCGTCACATATGGGAAATATTGGTTAGGAATTACTTTTCAATTAAACAGATATGTTAATGTAACAATAATATTAAATGTATTCATATAAATGAATTTGGGATTGCAAACAAAATTAAATAAGCATGGTTGGTAAATCTCAAATAAACATTAGCTCATACACGAATAAAAAATGAAATTAACAGCAAGAACTTCAAGACAAAGAAATTATCAATTCACATGCATATGACAAAATAATAAGATAAAATGGTTGCATGCTACTAAAATGTTAACATTACCTACTTGGGCTGTATCAAAGATCAAATGCTATATTTCACAGCTCAAAAGCAAACACAAATTAATATGTAAATTACTTGACTTTTGTCAATCAATTCGATTGATCTCTCAATGACTTAACTGGCCAGTCCTTTGAGTGAGGCTTCATTTAAAAAAATATACTTATGTGAAATTTCTACTTTAATGATTGAAAATGAAAGATATTAAAAAATGCACAGGTTAAATATTTTACAAACAAAATTTGCTAATTACAATTTCAAGGACTATGTATTTAAATTCACGATATTAGCAAAATTCTAAGGATTAAACAGGAATTTTACAACTGTCCTTACAGGCACCTCCCTGACACCCTGACAAGTTCAAATTTGATTAGGTTATTTTGAAAGTTCAAGTTTTAAGGGTTCAAATATTAGATTGCTGCATGAAAAATTCTGCGTGTTCGCAGAAATGAAGTTTATATCGACTCACCAAGTCCTGATATCTGGAGTTACCTGATGACCGTTTGAAGATGCTTTCCAAGTGGGGTCAACTATCAGTGCCTGACACATGCTCACACACTCCAATAAGAGAGGGAAGGCTGGAGAAAATGAGTTGTACTTCCCATTAACGTTTATTGGGCAGGTGGATTTTGTTGCTACATTTCTGGGCGAGACATTTTGTCCCCTATGTCGATACTCTGAATTAATTTGACGAAAACGTTTCTACAGCAATTGAAATGTAAATTGGCTCAAGTGAAATTTATCGCCAATTGACTCAAAATTCGGTAATAATCAGAGGCTTTTCTGATTGACATGAGGAATGCACCAGTTCGTGAACAAAGGACCACTTCTCAACTCGCGTTTTTCTGCCAAACCCGTAGTTTATTCAAATTCAAAAACCGCGTAAATTACTTTAAACAATCACTGACAAGTGTTATTAGATAGTATCGATAACAAAAAGGAGTTTATCCCCTATTTTAAGGTAATTTTTAGCCACCGCAATTACAAGGTGTTTAGCCGGCAACCGCCCAACTGCGACTCTCCTTCGAGGTAACGTCTGGTGCGTTGAGGTGTGACTTCATCCCCCCCTTAGCACATACGTCCCTCGCCTATAGTTCAGGACCTTCAAGGTTAATTTAGTGACTGGATTGCAGATATAGTCCTGATTCCCCCTTAACATTGAAAATGCACTCGTACCTTCAAGGTTCTTTTAACATTGTCAACAGATTTTTAATAAGATAAAATAATATTTTGTTCTAGGACATTCTTAACGTATATTGTGTTTACTTTAATCCCCTTTCAAGAATAATGCGACACATAATTTACTAGCAAAGCTATATTGCGTCTTTATATGTTTAAAATTTTAACGTGCCTTTCTAGCCTGCAGCACGGAGTTTAGGGTAGTTAAATTAGACTTTTCATCCAATAAATTTTGAAATCCAAAACTTGAAGTATTTAATATAGATAGGATTTTTGGTCATTAATTAGATACCTGGGGGCTTTCTAAGTGTTTTTTAAATCAGTAACGAGGCCAGATAAAAAAGTGAATCGTTACACGTTTCGGTAGTTTAAAAAATGTGTTAGCCACGCACATATCCTCCGTTTGGCAAAACTGCAGTAGTCGGTCTCCACGTTCATTGCGCTCACCCAAACCATATTCACCCACGTAATTCTCTACCCGTCCCTGACCGATCTTGGCATTAAAATCACCCATAACTATAGTTGCACGGTGTTTCTTCTATAACTTCAGGATTTGTTGTAGATCGTAGTAAAATTTCTCGTCATCATCATCATCTGCGGTTGGCGCATATATCTGAACAATATTTCACTTGATTGTAGTTGTATCATCATAATTCTTTCTGAGTAGTAAGTGAAACTTCCTACGGACTTATTTTTTGTTGCTAACTATAATGCCAACAGCATATCGATGAGTTGATTCGTTGCTAGCTGAGTAGTACAACGTTCCATTTTGTGTCAGGCATTTTTCCGCATCTGGCCATTATACGTCACTTATTTCCATGATGTCAATTTTCAGGATTAAGTTAATTACTTTTGCGGATGCAAACAGACTCTTTACATTTCATGTAGCGATTATCACCAGACTACTACCACTATCACTAATCACCCTAATTTCCCGGGGTATGAGCTCCTTACTTCCTTTAGATTGCATGGAAGCGTGTACGCATATATCCGTAGCAATCTACCCTGCACCAGACTCCCCAATTTATAAGCTGGAAGAAAAGACATGTTTTGGGTGAAACTGTCTCTCAGGGCTGCAACTAAATTCATCTGTTGCATTTACCGGTCACCTTCTGACTACAACTTTGTCCAGCACTTTGACTACCTTTATGAAAAAGCCGACCATCTGATTTCTAAATATCCTTCCTCCGAGGTCACTATTCATGGTGACTTCACTGTCCATAATAAGGAATGGCTAGGATATTCAAAAACCGATCCACAAGAGAGAGCAGCAAAGGGCTTTGCAGTCAGAAATTCTCTAGCCAATATGGTTCAGCAATCTACTTACTTTCATCGCATCCCAACACACAGCTCAGATCCCTTGGTTCTCCTTCTTACTACAGCCCTAGGTAAGGCTGAACTTTTTGCCTCGTTGTTCGGCGGCATTTCTACTCTCAACCCACCTCCAAATGTTCAACCACCAACAGTCCCCAATGTCATGCATAAAATGACGGATATCATTTTCAAAACTAAAAAGGTACGAAAGATGCTCTCTTCTCTTAATACCAGGAAAGCCTCTGGCCTTGACGAGATCGAGGCATATTCCCTAGTAACTGGAAAACTGCTTGAATACAACCCATCGCCAAGAAAGGATCCAAAACGCTTTCTAGCAACTACATGCCTATTTTTCTCCTTCTAGTCCATGACAGGCAGTATGGATTTCGTCAGCTCAGATCAGCTGTCGACTTTCTTCCTTTTGTCACCCATTCTTGGAACAAGTCTATGGAACTACACGCTGAATCCCAGATTGTCGCTCTAGACATATACAAAGCATTCGACCAGATCTGGCACGCAGCGCTGCTTAATAAACTTGCGGCCTATGGTCTATGGAATACCACCAAAACTTTGTACCTGTACAGCAAATTTCCTCTCCAAACGGAGCATTTCTGTTGTCGTGGATGGCCATGCCTCTAACCTGTATCCAATTAATGCAGGAGTTCCTCAAGGTTCAGCTTTAGCCCCTACTTTGTTTCTTCTCCACATCAATGACCTCTCTAGCACATCCAAACTAGTTCACAGTTACGCAGACGACAGCACCCTCCACTCAAATATACAATATTCTAAGCGTGTCTCTTTAGCCCAATTAGATGAGGATCGCAGACTCATTAAGGGTTCTGTCTCTGTGGATCTCCAAAAAATATTAGACTGGGGAAGTAGAAATCTTGTATAATTCAACTCCACCAAATCTCAGTCTTGTTTTCTATCTCACAAGAGATACACCAGCCCTAGACCCATCACAATGAACAACCAAGTTATTCAAAGTAATGAGTCCTTTTCACTTGTTGGCATTTCTGTGGATCGAAATCTCAATTGGCACCAACATGTCACATCAATTGTAGAAGCGGCTGCTAAGAAATTGGGTTTTCTCTTCCGGGCTCGCAAATACTTTTTACCAGCTAATCTCTCTACCTTATATACTTCACAAATAGGGCCAAACCTCGAATACTGCTCCCACATCTGGGATGCCGCTGCCGCTTCTACACTCGCTATCCTAGACTCCATTCAGAAGAGATCTAAACGTCTCATCGGTGACCCTACTCTCACCCAAAGGCTGCAAACCCTTGCCCACCGACGTGCCGTTGGTGACCTCTATCTTTTTTTTTTATAGATATCTGCACGGGCACTGCTCAGAGGAGCTTTCTTCCCTAGTTCCTTCACCTGCTGCCCCCAACAGATCTACCAGGGGAACAGAGCGAATGCACCCTTTTACTGTGTAGGTCACCGGACATAGAACATCTTGTTATGCCCGCTCTTTTATCCCGAGGACTTCTAAGTTGTGGAATTCTTTGCCGGCACATGTTTTTCCTTCTCCTCCGAACCTCCAAACCTTCAAGTCCAGAATTAACAAGTTGCCTCTTTCCTCCTTGTCGACACCCAGGGTACGATAGTATTTAGGCTGTAAGCCCTCGTGGTGTGTTGTTGAAATATGGACTCTTAGTCCTTTGTATTTGCTGCTATAAATAAGTCTAATTTTAAAGAAAATTATCGAATATTTTTTGCGAGGTCTTAACGTATAGAATTCCTTCTAGAATAAATACCTTGTCACCTTCAACAGTTTAGGAAAATAAATCCAAGGATAAGCTTAGTCTAATAACCAGATTTTCAACAAACAATGAAATAGTGTTCCATTGAGGCGTGGTTTGAAGACCAAGATACATTTTTTAAGGGTGTTGGCCTTATTATCGTTCTGCTAAATATGTAAGTCTAAGAGGAAACTGTTGAATAACTTGAACCTGAACAGATATTCCTTTTTTATTATCTCGGAAGTACTTTTTACTATCTCCTCGTATGTGAAAGTTAAGGCTATAATCACTTCCACAATGTCACAACGAGTGGAAGTATAGCATCGCCGACAAACATTTCAAAAACTTCTTTTCGCTTCAATGTCGTAAAAAGGGTCAAAACATATAGAAAACATGATTTGCGAACGAAAATTTTTTTATCCGTCGGTCTGTCCCGACAAACTAACGCTTTGGATTGTTTTTGGGTAAAATCGCTCCAGAGGGTAGGGGATGAATGGGAGGTGAATTGGTGAAAATGGACATTTTTTCGTTAAAACTCGATTGTGTTTTCGATTGTTTGGGCCTCTATTTCGTCAATGGCAACATTGATTTCATGTTTCAAGTCGTCAATCGTCTCTGGATGGTTAGCGTAACACTTGTCCTTAACGGCTCCCCACAAAAAAAAGTTCCATCCTTTTTTCAAATTTTTTTCGTAAATTTCTTACAGTTTGAGCAGAAGACTCGCCACTTTGGAAATAAATTTTTAATATTTCCCAATTTTGTTCAAGGATAAAGCGACCGACTTCATAAATGTCAAATATAAAACTAAGTTTCTGTCACATCGGGAATGTCATCAAACCTTCCAACCTCAAAATAACCTATAGTTCCAATTCCAAAGTTAGATGGACCACCCTTTATATCTGTCTGTTAGTAGGCGTAATAAATTTCAAACGAATTGAGATATAATCTTCAAATTTGGTACACAGTGAGCAACCGACAATCTAAACGTTCGGATTGTTTTTGAATCATATCGCTCCAAGGGGTAGGGGATGAATGGGGGTGATTTGGTGAAAATTGACAGTTGTTCGTTAAATCTCGAGTAATTTAACGTTTTAAGGTTTGTTTATTAGAAAACTTTAAATTTCATCAAACGTCTCGTATGCTATGCTGAAACTAAATTAGGGATTGAATGTGTGGGGCTGGAATATCGGTGATAGAAATTTCGATTTTTTTCCCTAAAACGCGTAAATACCCTCAAAACAAATAGTAAAATTGATTCTGGAACAAAAATTATTTGTCTGTCGGCCTGTACGTCTGTCTATTAGTACGCGTAATAACTTTCGAACGAATTGTGATATCATCTTCAAATTTGGGATCCAGTTAGCACCCGACAAAAGAACGCTTCGAATTGTTTTTGGGTAAGATCGCTTCAGGGGTAAGCAGTAGCGGCTCGTGCCTTAATGCATTGGGGTGCGCAAGAAAAAAAAGTTCGGGACGCAGCAAGTGCGTTATGGTAGTAAATTTTTATTAAATTAATTCAAATTTGAATAACTCAAGTTTCTACAAACTTAGAAAGTTGAATTATGGTATATAGTAGGGCCTTACCCCGGGCAACATATTCACCTAATTTCATTAAAATAACTTTGTAACATACAAAAATTGAAACTGACCCCGGATATGGGTTCTAGGGGTCCTAGTTCGCGCTCATTTGAAAAAATTTTTGAAAGTCTCTACATCGATACTTCTTTATTAGTGAATTTTTTTAAATAAAAATTCACAAAAAATGAAGGGCTTGCCTATTTTTTCCCCGAAAATGTATTATAAAGAAACCTACTTACTAAACTCAATAAATATTAACTTGTAACGAGGCCTGACTTGCGGGGTGAATTATACGGTAAAACGGATCAATGGATTTACAGGAACGGTCCCGGGCGCCAGATTTTAGAGGGTTTACTCCCTACGAGGGTGTCTGCGACCTCGTCACAAGACTCCGACCACCGACGTGGCCGGAGTGCCTGGGTAGCTCCGTGGAGTGGGTCCGGTAGCCTGTGATGTAGCAGGCCGTATAGATACCTCCGGGGTTGCGCGCTTTAATCGCTTCCCCGGTATTTACCTGACCTTCCGAAAGTTTATAAGGGTGTAGCAGATTTATTTAAGATTATGAAACAGACTGAACGTAGTTTCCACTCTATTTATTACATTATAAGATTTTACAACACACTGGTATGCTCACAATATGAAATGTACTTATCGCTCTAACTTACTCTAAGACAAGTCGTATTGCTGGTGACGGGCCAACGAAATCACTTATTCCCCACGGAAAGAAAATGCGGGAGTCACGCGGACGGAAACCTCGAGTGCGGTGGTTTACAACCCGTGGATGCAGCCGTTAAATGGGTCAATTGGAGACGCGCTCCTCAAATAGCTAAAAAGGCACCTAGCCGACGGAGTCGACAACAAGAGATCCAGCGCCCCGACGTCAGGGCGTCGATAAGGAGCGGGAGGGTTACAGGGGAACACCCTGTAAAAGGATATTGTCGTATCCCAACTCGACCTTGGCCTGCTTGTGTACTACAGCGTCCAGACCAGAGTCGACTTGGAACAGTCGTAGTTAATACCCTTAGAAGGTCTGTGTTAAATACAGCATCACCTTCCAGAAGTATTACGATACGCCAACAATGAGGGGATAGAGTCGTGAAGGGGAACGGCACTGAATCTCGTGGTCTCGACGTCGACGGGTAGGCACGTGGGGACTGAGGGAAAATATCCGAAAATTCGCTACAATTATATCAAATAAGGCAAAACTAAAATATTCTTACCTCGACGGCGTTAGATAGGTTTATTACGCCACGGACTTGTCTCTCACAACCACGGACAAGAGGTACGGTATACTGACGTTCCTCTACAACTTCTATAAACTGACTCTATTTCTTGAATATAATTTCCAGCTAAATATTTTTCAACACGCTACGGCAAACGGTGAACTATCTACATCAGTAGTTAAATTCTCTCTGCCGTCCCCGGCTGAAACATCTTAATCGGTCGAAGATACCTTATCCTTATCTCTGCAGATATGTTTTTACACCGCCGCGATAATTCGAAAATGCGTACTTTTAAGAAATGTTAATGCTGAAGATAATAATTTTTACTGCGTGGAATTTTTATTTGTATGAATTATATTATATTTATTTTCCAACACCCGTTTCCAGTACATACAGCTGTTCTGAAAATATAGACTTCGTCACAAACTACTTACCAAGTTTTCCTCTAGTTGGTTATACGTTATAGTAGTTAAAAAGTCCCTTAAAAAGTTAACCTTTAAATTTAAAATATCCACTGAATTGATCACAGTATCACAATTATTTTGTTCACTTATTAAGCAACCCGAAGTAGTAACCATAATAATAATAATAATAATTGTCTTGTTGGAACATGTAAACAAGAACGAAATGATCTAATTAAAAATCAATCCGACGCGAAGACGAAAATTACTACGTAGTAGGTACACACGCTCTGCCAAAAGTCCACTACAAACTGGAAGTGTGTAATTTTATAGCGCACAACAAATTGCTTATTCTGTCGTTTTCGACGAAGATCATCAAGATTAGGCGATCATTTCGCACTGAAGGATCGCATTTCGTGAGAGCGCCAAAAAATACACACCGCCGCCTGACTGCTTTATATGGATATGGATCTATATAACGTCTGCAACGATTAACACTATACTTATTCTGATTCTGTATTAATGGCTGCCGACTCTCTGCGATTCTCGATATACTAATTTTGTTTGTTGAATGCAGGAGGTAAAAAAGTCAATAAAAATTTATTAAAATATAGCATAGCAAAAATATTGTTTTTTTTTCCACGGCAGGCGGCAGTGCGCGTGCACTTATTGAGGAGCTGTCCCTGGCGGCAGGGGATAAATGAGGGTAAAAATTGTCATTTTCAATTTAAAACTCGAGTAATGAAAGGTTTCACAAGTTTATGGATACACGAATACGAATATTTTCTTTGTGGTCAAGTCATGGACACTGAATTCGTTTCATGAAATGTCTTTCTGGGGAAAGTAGATTTTCATAGCTACGTGGAAGTTAGGATTCAGTTTGTAGCATTTTTTTTATAGCGCACCTCTTCACCTGATGCCTGCTTCTTTTACTGTTGTATTTATAGCAGATTTAGTGATCATACATTATCGTATTATCCTACAATTTATGGAACGTCATTGCAAATACTGTAAGTAGCATCAACGTAAGGTTTTCCGTCAAACAGCGTGATAAAATAAATCTATAAAATATTATAAAATGAAATGAAAAAGCTCTTTCATATCAACCGATATTTTGTCGGGAGACCTGATCTCTGGAGGTCAGCTTTAAATTGGCCTAGAAATGTCACATCAAATCGAGTGAACTAAAGCTGGGTAAATATAAGACATTTTATCCTGGCTTTTACCAACTCAGCAGCGATAAGTCCCACGGAATGTCTTGAAAACTGAAACTGTGTCCTCGCATTTCTGTAAAACATCATCTGCTGCTTTCTCACAAATTCTTTAAATGCTCTAATCCGTATTTTTATACAAATCACATGTATATTCTGCCCTTTATAAAGCTATATCCATCTAGAGAGTGCCCCCGAAAGAATATCGTTTTATTATAGAAGTCTAAGGTATAAATACTATTATTTTAGCCTACTATTTAGACGTCCCTAACCTAGCAGCTGGAACGCCAGGTAAACAACTTATAAGAAAATATGTAAAGAAAGAAATCAAGAACTCATTTTGTATAATAATAATAATAATAATAATAATAATAATAATAATAATAATAATAATAATAATAATAATAATAAAAATAATAATAATAATAATAATAATAATAATAATAATAATAATAATAATAATAATAATAATAATAATAATAATAATAATAATAATAGATATTTCACCAATGTGATACAAAATATATACACAATAAATGTACAGATATAATGTATGTATGAAATTTTTCTATTTTTTTTATTTCTACAACACACCGCGAGGGCTTACAGCCTAAATACTATCGTACCGTGTGTGTCGACAAGGAGGAAAGAGGCAAATTGTTGATTCTGGACTTGAGGGTTTGGAGGTTCGGAGAAGGAAAAACATGTGCCGGCAAAGAATTCCACAACTTGGAAGTCCTCGGGACAAAAGAGCGGGAATAACAAGATGTTCTATGTCTGATGACCTGGACAGTAAAAGGGTGCATTCGCTCTGTTCCCCTGGTAGATCTGTTGGGGACAGCAAGTGGAGGAACTATGGAAGAAAGCTCCTCTGAGCATTGCCCGTGCAGATATCTATAAAAGAGAGACAGGTCACCAACGGCACGTCGGTGGGCAAGGGATGGCAGCTTTTGGGTGAGGGTAGGGTCACCGATGAGACGTATAGCTCTCTTCTGAATGAAGTCCAGGATAGCAAGTGTAGAAGCGGCAGCGGCACCCCAGATATGGGAGCAGTATTCCAGGTTTGGCCTTATTTGTGAAGTATATAAGGTATAGAGATTAGCTGGTGAAAAGTATTTGCGAGCCCGGAAGAGGAAACCTAATTTCTTAGCAGCCGCTTCTTCAATTGATTTGACATGTTGGTACCAATTGAGATTACGATCCACAGAAAGAAACAAGTGAAAAGGACCCATTACTTTGAATAACTTGGTTGTTCATTGTGATGGGTCTAGGGCTGGTGTATCTCTTATGAGATAGAAAGCCAGACTGAGATTTTGTGGGGTTAAATTGTACGATATTTCTACTTCCCTAGTCTAATGTTTTTTGGAGATCCACGAAGACAGAACCCTCCATGAGTCTGCGATCCTCCTCTAATGGGGCTAAAGAGACGGGCTTGGAATATTGTATATTTGAGTGGAGGGTACTGTCGTCCGCGTAACTATGAACTGGATAGGATGTGCTAGAGAGGAGGTCATTGATGTGGAGAAGAAACAAAGTATGGGCCAAAGCTGAACCTTAAGGAACTCCTGCATTAATTGGATACAGTTTAGAGGCCATCCACGACAACATAAATGCTCCGGTCGGAGAAGAAATTTGCTGTCCAGGTACAGAGTTTTGGTGGTAGGCCATAGGCTGGGAGTTTATTAAGTAGCGCTGCGTGCCAGACCTGGTCGAATGCTTTGGATATGTCTAGAGTGACAATCTGGGATTCACCCTGTAGTTTCATAGACTTGTTCCAAGAATGTGTGACAAAGGAAAGGAGGTCGGCAGTTGATCTGCGCTGACGGAATCGATACTGCCTATCGTGGATTAGACTGTGTTTTTCAAGAAATGTCAGTTATTCGGTGTTTATATACTTTTCCATCACTTTAGAGACGACTGAAAGGAGAGAAATAGGCCTGTAGTTGCTAGGAAGCGCTTTGGATCCTGTCAAAAACAACATACAAAAGTAAACACATACACACAAACCATTATAAGAAGTCTGGATGCAGCAAGTGCGTTATGGTAGTGAATTTTCATCGAAATTATCCGGCACCAAACTTTTTTTTATAACTATTTTTTTCCTGTAACATAGAAATCTAAATTTTGGTATATAGTTTCCTTTTAATGTCATAAACTTGTGCACCAAATTTGATTACCATAGCTTTTTAGTGCATTTTCTTTGAAAAATTCACTAATAAGGAGATCGCGACTTTTGAATTTTGAAAAAAATTCCACAAATGAGCGCAAACTAGAACCCCTGGAACCCAAATCCGAGGTCAATTCAGGCCTTATATATATATATATATATATATATATATATATATATATATATATATATATATATATATATATATATCAAGATTATTACTGGAAACACATACTAGTTTCGCTCTTATTTGAGCTCATCAGTGTGTTATACCAGCAATAATCAAAACATATGTAAATTAATTGGCTTAACGTAGCCAAATTCTGAACGAAACGTGAGATGTACAAGCTACTGGCATCTAGGATGAAACAAGGAATTTTGTCTGTAGGACGGCTCAGGTACAAACTCTGTACGTCAGGTGCCGCCGTACAGAATTTGTACCGGATTCGTCTTACAAAGTTCTTTGTTTCGTCCTAGATGTTAGTAGCTTGTGTATATATATATATATATATATATATATATATATATATATATATATATATATATATATATATATATATATATATTATATATATATATATAGATTAAATATAATATAATGACACTACCATACCTATATATTTTTGAGTGTTTGTTGCCTATTTACAACAATCTTTCTTTAGTTGAACAAAATATTGACACTCATTCTTAGCCTACCAGAAATCGTTTAGAAATTAGATTCAAAAATTCAAAAATGTTACTTTAGCAATGAACAATTTTTAAAAGATGTTATTTGATATTTGCTTGTTGTCAGTCTTTTTAGCGAATTTTTAAAAATAAAAATTCTCTAACAACATTTTAAAAAATTCGTTAGTAGAGAGGTATCGATGGTGAGACTTTGCAATTTTTTTTTAAATGAGCATAAATTTGGGCCCCTAGAACCCGAAACCAAGGTCCGTTTGAAATCTTAAATGTTTCTATATACCGCGTAGCCCATTATTCTGGGGTTCCTCGATATCTCCTAAGCTATTCAAGTTATGAAAAAAATTAAAAGTAAACCTCGCTTTTTTTAAAAGATATATAGCCTAAAATTATTTTAAACTATACAGCATGTCTTATAAGTCACCGGCAGCATGCAACTTTGGTATTTTAATTGGAACACCCTATATATTATTACATATTTCGATCTTACGTAAAATTTAAACGTTACTTTATACAACTTACTATATGTCAGAAATTAATAAAGTAATATAATTTTAGTAACTTTTATCAGCGAGTTTAGTGTGTTTCTATAGATTCTATATTCAGCTCTCAATGGTTCATTACGTGGTTCTTTCAATAATCGCCTAATAATCCAGGAATCTTTTTTCACATTTTTTACCTATTTCTTAATCGTACACGATCCAACGCAATGTTCCACAGTATCTACCAGAGAACACGCAGCAGACTCCAAATCATCACCATACAGTACCGTATCCCAAGTCTCCAAGCTTAGTGCCTGTTTCAATCTCTTATAATCAATATATTTCACTGTTTTAACTTTATTCCCCATCAAACAGCCCACCCATCTCTCTGAAACTATTTGAATTATAGTCATAAAGTGGTCGGTAATACAGGGCTTTCATTAATTCCCGAAACCCACGTGACTGGATCTTATTTCTCTCTTAGTGGAATATGATTTTATGAGTTTGCAGTCAAAAAGTAACCAAAAAAAAACCACTAGACTAGGGACCCTAAAGTTACTCAATCAATTGACAATTGACAGTTCAGTACATTGGCGTTCAATTCCCTTTTGATGGTTATTTTGTATGTATATTGTGCATTTTTAAAGTTCGACCAGTGTTTACCTTCTTCAAATAATTTTCTATCTGTTGGATAATAAAAATAAACAGTTTTTATCAAAGCTTAGCATTTTCATTGCGTTTTTACGTAAGTTAAAAGTGTAGGTATGTTAAGGTTATGTTGTTGACGATATTCGACATCGCATGGAACGAAGCCCTACCAAATCTGTTGGTGGGTAATCTGCCCAAACAGGTACATATTTGTTACATGTTACACAATACACATTCCTAAAACCGTAAATTAGAAGTTTAAATAATCGGACCTCAATTTGTTTACGTACATTACAAAATTTTGATATCCATACAAAATAAAAGTAATATTTTATTATGTTTTTAATTTATTTTTTTAACAATCAATAACAGTAAACCATGTATGAACAGACTTGCTGTTGAAAATACTAAATAATAAATACATTTAAGACATGTACTGTTTCACCTTATTATGATTTTTATATTTTTTATAAAACCCCAAAGGAAATATGAGACGACACTGGCAACTTAGGGATTTCATTCAGGTTGTACAACCGTGTATGCTGGGTTGCCTGACTTAAGCGGTCACGTGGGGTTCTGGAATTAATGAAAGCCCTGTATTAGATTGCATCACTATAGGCAAAACACATTCTACGCCCGCACTTGCCCTGACAAACATGTGATCCATGCATGACTGTAGATTCAGTAACTCTCTCTCATTTATAACAGATACAAAACCAAACTCACGCATTAAATTTATATAAATTATGGCCTCATCGCTAAGGGATTCATTGTGCCTATGGATTATGTTTATATTGATATCTCGGACAAATAAGTAATAATCTGCTCTTTCCGAGTTCAATTCTAAGCGGCATCTTAACTCTCCAATAAATTGTAAGTTACAGCTTGTCGGAGACCTGTTCGCAGCCACTTTATTATATACTCTTCCACCAAATTTTAAGGATCTCTTTACAAATCCATGATTACCCATCTGCACTAATTCATGCGAGTATGTTATATCGTTTCTTATACAGGGTGCTTCGCGGTGAGTGGCCTATTAGACGTTTCTGGAGAACTACATCTACTTAAATTCTGAAAATTGGTATCCCCACGTTTTTGATACTGATCTTTCTATCTAAAATATTTTCAATTAGCATGCACTTCCGGTTATACCGGAACTCGACACAAACTTTGTTTTTTTAAATGGAACATCCTGTATATTATTAGCTTTTTGAATTACACGTTCAATTTAAGGGCTACTCTGATTACAACATATTCGGGATAGTTCGTACCACTTCGGATTTATTCGCCATTTTGTAGACAAAATTACGATTGGAGCGCTTTAGAAAAATTCCGATATCTTTAAAAACATGCAAGATAGAAACATGCAGTTTACACTATCCCATAGAGCGTAAAAATTCCTACATACTGTTATAAACACAATACGATTTTAAGATAACTGTTTTTTATAACATACATTTGAATTTGAAAATTTTCAATCAGAGATAACTTGATTTTTTTAAATTTAACGGTACCCATATGTCCCCAGCATCTGATTCAGTGTTAAATTCCCTATCTTTTAAGTATACATTACCCTATACCTATCTCATACAGTTTTCTTTGAAAATTGATTTGAAAATCTTAATGGTCAGCGGGGTGGCGGCAACCTTTGATTACTTCTGCCTTCATCATGGCAAGTGTGTACTACTGTTCACAGTTAACATGGAAAATCATTATTCCAATGCAGATTATTTAAATTAATTTTACATCCATGGAGAATGTAACCGAATTATTAGTAGAACATGTAGAAGGTTTAGTGAATTAAATCCTAATCTGCCACCCATGAGTGAAAAGAAGTTTAGAAGGATTGAGTTAAATTTTCTAGAATTTGGTACTTTTAAAGCACCCAAAGTTAATCTCAGTCCAGTGACTATAGATGAAGATAACGAAATAACTGTCCTGGCTTATTTCGAAGCATATCCACATCCCCATATTTACACTGCAGTGAACGACATAGGTATTCCTTACTCCTTTGTAGAAAGAATCTTGTGGAAGCACAAAATGCACAACTCTAGTGCAAGCTCTGCATCCAGAAGTCGCTAGTAAAAGAGTCCAGTTTTGTGAAACGATGTTAATTCATATTCGAGGAGATGATGACTTTAATATATATATATATATATATATATATATATATATATATATATATATATATATATATATATATATATATATATATGGGCTGATAAATCGAAATTTTCTCATGAAGGAGTTTTTAATAGACATAACAGTCATGTTTGGGCAAATCAAAATCCTCACGCTATTAGGGAAAGGGGATTTCAAGTAAAATTAATTTCAATGTGTTTTGTTTATTGAAAGGTAATAACTTTGATTATCATATTTATGATGGAACCTTAACTTATAATTGCTACATGGAAATATTAAGAACAATAGCTACAGACTTTTAAGACAATTTACCATTATCAGAATATAGAACTTGTTGGTATCAACATGACGGAGCTCCTGCTCACTCTACACGAGAAATATCTAACACACTCGACGATCTATTTGAAGATAGATGGATTGGAAAGTGCGGTCCCTGGGTATGACCCGCAAGAAGTCCAAATCTTACCCCGCTTGATTTCCATCTTTGGGGAAAGATAAAAACCAAAGTATATGAAATGCCTGTCAATTCATGAGAAGAATTAGAGATCAGAGTAAGAAGGGCGTTTGAAGAGTTAGATAGGAATGAGATTCTGTCAGCAACCACTAGCGGCATTACGACACGAATATTAAAATGTTTGAGTGGTAATGGACAACATTTTGAGCAGTTACTAGTTTAGGAGGTGTGAGTTGTTTTGTTACTCGTGTTGTAATAATACTTCAAGGAATTATAAGATTGTGTAAGGTAATAATATCACTGTTGTTATCAGAATTATTTTTAATTTTTTAAAAATATTATAAATACATAATTTTCAAACACAGTAACAATATTTCTTTATTATAATTTTTAACCTGAACATGAAATATTTTTGTTTTTACTGTATTTTTTTTGTTACGTACAAAAAAAAATGACATCGCCCCGCTAACAAGTACTATTTTCAAATCAGTTTTCAAAGAAAACTGTATGAGGTAGGTATAGGGTAATGTATACTTAAAAGATAGGAAATTTAACTCTGATTTAGATGCTGGGGACATATGGGTACCGTTCCATAAAAAAAAATCAAGTTATCTCTGATTGAAAATTTTCAAATTCAAATATATGTTATAAATAACAGTTATCTTAAAATCGTATTGTGTTTATAACAGCATGTAGGAATTTGTACGCTCTATGGGATAGTGTAAACCGCATGTTTCTATCTTGCATGTCTTTAAAGACATCGGAATTTTTCTAAAGCGCTCCAATCGTAATTTTTTATACAAAATAGTGAATAAATCCGAAACGGTACAAACTAGCCCGAATATGTTGTAATCAAAGTGGCCCTTAAATTGAACGTGTAATTCAAAAAGCTAATAATATACAGGGTGTTCCATTTAAAAAAAACAAAGTTGGTGTCGACTTCTGGTATAACCGAAAATGCAGACAAATTGAAAATATTTTAGATAGAAAGATCAGTATTAAGAACGTGCGGATACCGATTTTCAGAATTTAAATAGATGTAGTTCTCCAGAAACATCTAATAAGCCACTCACGGTGAAGCACCCTGTATACATTATTAAACTATAATTCTTATTATAGTTACCCTGGTTATAAATCAAGCTGTAATCCATCAATGCAGTACAAATCAGGATCGTAAACCCGCCACGTTTCTGTAAGTACAATGCATTCAAACTCAAAAGTAAACTGGTGGACATAACACAAGAACTCGTTAAAATTCCTAGTTTTACATAAAAATGCTCAAATTCCCCTGTTTTTCTCATAAGGCCCTGTATAAAAAAAATATGAAACATTGCGGCTGAATTACCTATGGCCACAGAGTCTCTGTGAGGAAAGCTATTTCATTTTCCAATGAGTAGCTAATGTCATCGATGCCTGCAGAATACTTTTTTAAAGCAAATCACGTAATGGCATCACACTGTATATATTGTAACCATGTAATTATTCCACGTGACTTCAGGTATGCTTGCGTTAACCAATTGTTTCTGATAAAGTCCTTAGCACTGCCAGAGAAAGGGAATTTTGAATTCCGTTACCCATAATTGAACTCAGATCCTTCCTTTAGTAAGCGCAAACCTTATTCATTCACAACAGAAGCTACTAATTAAATTTCTCCCACGCGTTCACTAAGAGGTTTCATCTAATGAAAATTAGAACAATACAGTACGGTGTGCTTTATAAACACTGTTTAGTAGCACACCTTAATTTCGAACTTCGGTTTGAAATGGAGTAGAGGGAGTTGTATATCACCGGGTATTGGCGAAGTCTGATCAGGATTCGTCGTTGTGTTAGGAGTTTCAAATATCCTGCGGCGCTTGTTACGCGTCACTAGGTCACGCTTTTCCATGCGTGTCTTGATATATACATAGCTACGCAAAGGATAAAGCGATTTTCTTTTGAGAAATACTGTTTTCCTTATAAACGAGATTGGAAAGAAGATATATGTTTAAAAAATTCTTTTTTCAGTAATTCTTTTTCGACCAGGGAAGTGTTCTTGTTAAACCTTTTTACAACATAATCGTTGCAAAAACTACGAGTATCATAAAATCTCGGGACGCAGCAAGTGCGTTATGGTAGTGAATTTTCATTAAACTATTTTTTAATAGCAATAATGTGTGTTTTTTTAAGAAAGCAGACATCAAATTTGGTTACCAGTATAATCTATATAGTAAAAACAATGTGCCATGTTTCATCAAAATACCTTTATTGTTTGAAAATGTAAAAAAATTTCCGAAAGTAAACTTAAAGTGTTCCCGAAACAACTCGTTTTTTGGTCAACCTTATAGGTTAGTAGCAAATTGAGCTATTCAAATATTAAGCATTTGATCAAAATTCGCTACCACAACGCACTTACTGCGTCCAGAATTTTTGTTCTTACAAACATGCATTATATTTCGATGGAAAATGCAAAAATGCAATAACATAAGGCGTGTTTGATTAAAAAGAAAAAGAAAATTTGTATCACCAACGACTTATGGGCCACCCTGTGATTGTCGAAATAATTTTTTAAGATGTAGTTTAAGACACCCTATAATTAATATATACAATTTTTTTCATATCTGGTATAATAACAGATATATTGAGCTTTATTGATTTTTTTTACGAAAATTCTACAAAAATTATATACTATTAACGATAAACTCTATAGCTAAGACTACTGCTAAGCGTCAGAGAAAGCGTCTATTTGAAATGAATTTTCTGGAAACATTTTATTAAAATGAAGGACAATGACGGTTGAAACTAAGAATCATGGTTTGTAAAACATTCTTCTTGAGACATTTTATTTCCATAGCCCGTATTAGATTCAAGTGCTTTTCCTAAATGTTGCCAATTTTGACGTTTAAATCGCAACTTTGACGTTTTGTGAAAAACCCCAATTTATTTTTGTTTAAATGCCTATAACTTTTTTGTCTTTTGACCGACAGAGCTAAATTTTGGTAGGTAGCTTGCCTATAATGATATAAACCCGCGCATAAAATTCGGTTGTCCTTACTTTGTTAATTTTGGAGATATAATTTTTTTCGAAAGAAAACACAAAATTTTCCGGGAAAACCTCGTCGGATTTTCCTGGATAACGAACATATCCAAGCCACTTGCAAAAGGAAGGTACTTACCAATTTTGACGTTTAAAATCGCGATTTTGACGTTTTGAGGAGAACCCAAATTTATTTTTCTTTGAATGCCTGTAACTTTTTTGTAATTTAAGCTACGTAGCTAAATTTTGGTAGGTTACTTGCTTCTAATGATATAAACCCGCGTATGAAATTTGGTTGCCCTTACTTTGTTAATTTTGGAGATATAAATTTTTTTCGAATTTTTTCGAAAGAAAACAGAAAATTTTCCGGGAAAACCTCGGCCGATTTTCCTGACTAACGAACTTATCCAAGCGACTTGCAAAAGGAAGGTATGTGCCAAATTTTATCAAAATCGGTCCATTATTTTTTAAGTTATAGGTGTGAAACATAAATATATATATATATATATATATATATATATATATATATATATATATATATATATATATATATATATATATATATATATATATATATATATATATATATATATATATATATATATATATAAATATATATAAAGTCTGAAACTGACCTCGGATTTGGGTTCCGGGGGTCCTAAATAGCGCTCATTTGAAGAAATTTTTTCAAAATTTGAAAGTCGAGATCTCCTCATTAGTGAATTTTTTTTAAGAAAATTCACTAAAAGATGATATAATGCGTTTACCGACATGTACACACATTTTTAAACTATGCTGAGTTTTAAGTTTATTTTTCGTTCAAAGGTATTACATATGTTATATAACTTTATTTCCATTTATTCTCTACTAATTTACTTGAGCTGTATGTTGAGTTGTGTTTCTGGCTGACCTTGAACTGTTCGTTCTTTGGCCACAGATTTTTTTTTAAATTTTGCACTCGGAAATTATTGCTGCTAAGAGCAAGCACTATAGCTACTTACTAAACTACACCTACACATAATACCACCTACATATACAGTTACCCATTAATGTTATAGTAACTTATGTATACTTATTACTTTTTTGTTTTATTTGTTATACCTATATATAAGCATATATATATATATATATATATATATATATATATATATATATATATATATATATATATATATATGTATATATATATATATATATATATATATATATATATATATATATATATATATATATATATATATATACATACACATACATTTTTTCCTTTTTTTTAATGTATACTTATTACTTTTTAAAGAATTTTCATTAAGAAAATTCACTAATAAAGAGGTATCGATGGTGAGACTTTTGGAAACTTTCCTTAAATGACCGCTAATTAGGGCCCCTAGAACCCAAATCCAAGGTCAGTTAAATTGTTTGTATATATATATATATATATATATATATATATATATATATATATATATATATATATATATATATATATATATATATATATATATTGTAAGGGGTGTCAAATCGGGATAAGGTTATCTCTCTCTAGTATAGAGAGGTTTCCACGGGATAACCTTATCAATAACAATATTCGGCAACGGTGTAGATCGCATGTAAACCGGTGTTTTTGCTCTCGATTTGTTTTGCGACGTTTAGTGGTAAAAAGCGGCAATCAAATTCCGATTTTGAGACTCGTATAGTAGTGTTGTGCAAATATCCCGCTTGAGGTAGGAAAACTGTGCTGTCTGTATCCTTTAAGTTGATCTACATTGTTGTTTTGAACTGTTAGTTGCTTATCTTGAATTTTATTCGGGAGATAATTTTGGTGAAATCGCGTCGAAAAGAGGTACAATGTTGCCGGACTTTAATTTTTTACTCGTTTTAAGTAACTAGTTGAAAGTTTAGGAAAACGCCTGAGTGTGGTGTCTGTAGTCATAAATCCGGCAGATACGATGATACATTGATATGTTCAAGATGTAGTCGCTGGTTCCACGTGCGGTGTGCCCGCATGTCGATCGAAATGTTTTGTGCGCTCAAACAATAAACCAACCGCTTATCTCAGTGGATCTGCGGGAGGTGCGCGGGTCCTGCTGCTGCTGTGGTGCAGTCTGGGTCTCCGACTGCCGTGAATGCCGCTGATAGTGGCGACCGCTTCTCCATGGGTGATATTATGTTAGGTTGATGAAACTGGAGGACAACTACATTTCTGAAATTAGAGACATGAAGAAAACCATTTCTGACCTAAGTGCTGACATCATGAAACAAAGTGAAGATATAACCAGCCTGCGGAATTTAGTCTGTCGTCGTGTTGCTGACCCGACGGGCCCAGTGGCCACGCCGGCACACATGTCTTCGATGGAGTCTGCCACGAATCTAGGTGCTAATTACGCTTCGGCATCTACTCATTCATCTGTTCTTGTGCGGCCTAAGAAGTCACAGACCAACAGGGACACAAAGTCTGACATTCTGAAGAATGTGAATCCGGTAAAGTCTGATATCGTTGTTAACAAAATAAAACATATCAAGGATGGTGGGCTTATTCTTACGTGTGACAGAGGAGATGAGGCTTCGAAACTGGTGGGTTTGATGGATTCCAGGCTTTTGGAGGACTACGTTATCCGCAGACTGGGGACTGTTAGGCCTAGACTTAGAATTGTTGGCATGTCGGAGAAAATTCCCTCAGAGGTTTTATCTGACTATCTCGTGAAACAGAACAGTGGCATCTTTTTTCAGTCTGATACTTGTAAGATTGTCTCTGTAACGTCTTTAAGAAAAAACAAAGATGTATACCAAGCAGTGGTCCAGGTGGATCACACAGCTTACAACCGGGCTATAAATGCTGGACATCTTTTAGTGGGTTTGGACTCTTGTTCAGTTTATGATGCGGTAGAGATTTTACGCCGTTATAGATGCAATTCATTTCATCATACTGCGGGTAGGTGTGAATCTGATAGAGTCGTTTGTCGTAGGTGCGGTGAGTTTTATTAAGTTAAGGATTGCAAAAGCGAGTCGTTATCCTGTATTAACTGCCTAAATCACAATAAAAGGCATAAGACTGATCTAAACGTTGGTCATTGCGCGTGGAATCATGATGATTGCTCGTCCTACAGAATAGCATTGGCCAAGTTAAAGGCTGATGTTTTTCCTACATAGCAATCACAGCCACATGTGCGTGCGTCAGTAGCCGGCGATAACTTTTGTAGGCAGGAATTATGCGTCTATCTGCAGAATCCACGGAGTATTTAGGATAAGCTTGGCCCGCTGTACAATGCTGCACTTTCCTGTAATTATGACATACTAGCATTTACTGAGACGTGGCTTGACTCTGACGTCGATAACTCTGAAATACTTGGAAGTGGTTATACCATTTTCAGATCGAACAGGAAATTTGAGCAAACTGGTCTTGGCCGAGGTGGGGGTATCCTACTGGCCGTCAATTCGCTCTATAACGCAAATTTTGTGGACATCTCTAGTGCGGATCTTATCAGTCTACCACTGATAGATATTATTTGCGTCAAGATATATATATATATATATATATATATATATATATATATATATATATATATATATATAACCGATTCTCCACTGTTCGTTATTCTGACCTATTTGGTGCCTAACACCACTGCTTTTGCTTTCAACGTGTTTCTTGTGGCTTTGTGTGCCTGCGAATTTCTTTTGAACTCCATGTTATTAATCTTGGGCGACTTCAATGTTCCGGAATATGCTGCTTATATAGATGGAGCTCCAGTTACTAATAAATTGCGCACCATTCTTTTATTGCAAGACATTTTTCGGTTGGAACAACTGAACGCGATCAGAAATACCAACGGCAGACTTCTTGACTTTGTTTTCACTAATGCGAGAGGTTGTGTGCATGGCGCTTCTGACATATTGGTGGACGATGATGGTCATCGTCTCGCGCTTGGGATAACACTTACAATTGAACGTCCGGTGAACAAACACGCTGTGAACATACCTACATCCTTCCGATACTCCATTCGCAAAGCCAATTTTCCTGGTTTATATAACCACCTCTCTTCAGTTGACTGGACTTCACTTGCCTAGTTCTCAAATGTAGACGAAGCCTGCCACGTGTTCTATGCTTTGTTATACTCAATCATTGACCTCTGCGTACCCATGACATGTTCAGGAGTGCGCTGCCGCTATACACCCTGGTTTGACTCTGAACTATCAGTTATATAAGAAGAAAATTTCAGGCCTGGAAATGCTTTAAGCGTTCAAATCATCTTGCGGACTATGAGATATTCAGGGGACTGAGAAGACGTGTCAGATTCTTGTCTGCAACTAAACAGTCGCTTTATGAGGAGATGGTGGAGATAAATATCCGCATTGATCCGGCTAGCTTCTGGAGGTATGCCAACCTCAAAAAAGGTCAATCTGGTCAGTCTACGCTCTCATATAGGGGGTAGGTTGTTGCGAGCGACACAGATGCGGTGAATGCCTTTGCTGAGTTTTTCAGGGCTCATGCTCGGATGAGTCTAGCGGCGTTTTAGTGGGCTGCGCTCCCTGTTACAGTGGTGGGACTGCCTTGGATATCAAACGGGTTTCGGAAGAACAGGTCTTAAGCGCGTTGCGTAAGATCAAACCGAAGCACACATCGGGCCCTGACCAAATTCCAGCTTTTCTGGTCAGGGATTGTGCTCACATACTTGTTCAGCCCTTGACTATACTGTTCAATATATCGCTGTGGTCTTCTGTATTTCCTAGCACCTGGAAAAAGGCGAAGTCGATACCTGTTCCAAAGGGAGGTGATTCTACGTTGATTGAGAACGATAGACAAATTGCTATAATGGACAACTTTGCGAAAGTGTTTGAGATTGTCCTGCATGAGATAATTTCGTTTGCGGTAAAAATGTGATTAGCAGCGCTCAGCATGGCTTCGTGAGGGGCCGCTCCACGACCACTAACTTAATCAGCATAACTGAATATATATCTGCTGCCATGGACAACGGGTCGCAGGTGGATGTTATCTACCTGGACCTCTCCAGGACCTTTGATAGATTAAATCGCGATATTTATTTGAGGAAACTGGATAACATGGATTTCTCACCGAACTTGATAAAATTTATGGAATCATATCTTCGTGATCGAGTTAGTATTGTCCACTATCATGGGTGTCAGTCCGTGGGGGTCTTGTCTGAATCAGGTGTTCCTCGGGGATCTGTTCTGAGACCCCTGCTGTTCAATATGTTCATCAATGATATTTCGGATGTTATCGACTTACCCCAGCTTCTGTATACGGATGATGTAAAAATCTTCTCATCCGTTGCTGGTCTCTGCGATTGTTCGGTGCTCGAGGGATGTTTGCGTAGAGTTCAACACTGGTGCTCCATTAACAACCTCCCACTGAATATTAAAAAATGTGTTGTAAAGTGTTATACGCTCAACCGCCGTGTAATCGAATTCCCATACTGCATAGATGGACAGCCTCTTCTAAGACCTGCAACCTTTAAAGACTTGAGTGTTGTCTTTGATTCGAAACTCTCGTTCGTGGAGAACTATGACCATGCTATTGATAGGGCACCGAAGACACTTGGATTTCTTATTCGCAATTCCGGTTCCTTTCATAATGCGGACACTTTGAGGCTCCTGTTCGGTGCCTATGTGCGGCCGCATCTGGAATATGCCTGTGTGGTGTTGTCTCCTCTGTATGACGTCCATATAGGGGCACTTGAGGGTGTCCAACGGATATTTGTAAAGTTCCTTGCATACAGAGCGGATCGGGTGTATCCCGCTACTGGTACACCACAGGCCGATTTACTGTCGAGGTTCTCGTTGGAGCCTCTGCAGGCTAGGCGTATTTATTCTGCGCTCTCCCTGATTTACTGCACAGTAGGGTCTTCTGTCCTGAACTGTTGCGCAATCTGCTTTTTCACACTCCTAGAGTCAACTCTAGAAGACACGAGTCCTTTTATCTACCGCCACCTAGGACCAATGTTAGGCTTAACTCACCGATTTACAGATCGTGCTCCATGTATAACAGCGTGCATCAGTCAATAGACATATTGTGTTGTGGTCAGTCTGAGCTGAGACACGTTTTTTTTGTGATACCTCAGAACTTTTTTCCAGGTGAACCAATTTTAATGATTCTTTTTTACTTCAAAGCTGGTGCTTCTCGTGTAGCCCCATATAAATTTGATCAAGATCTGACTAGTAGTTTTTGAGTTATCTTTAATTTACCTCCTCTTCCGTTAACAAATGGTGGCAGCGGTGATATGCATTTTTGAGTTATTCCTAATAAGGTCTGTTTTCTATTTTTTTTTTAATTTTTACTTATATATCATAAGATCCTAATACCGTATTAGCATTACCAATTAGTACCAGCTGAGTCGATTTCCAGGTTATGCGATGCGCAGAGCGTGCACGCTTCTCTGTGACAAATAGCTACGTGTGGTCAGATTAAACTAGGAGAGAGGGAGAGTGAGAGAAAGAGAGAGGGAGGGAGAGAGATATATGGCTTTTAATTTTAAATACCGTGAACGTAAAGAATGGGAAGCTTAATATTTATACATAATAAAACGTCGTTCTAGATTGCTTTTAAACAAATTGAATCACTGTCATTAAATTTTTAATTTATTAGTATACATTCGCATGTTAATATTTAGCGCTTTTGGATGTTAATTTTGTCCCGGTATTAGGAAATAAATGGTCCGAGGCTCTATCTATAAAATTTTGTGTAAACTAGAGTTGTGACAACATACTACCTGGTCCTGCACCGAGATGGCGTCCCTGTCCTATCTCTCTGACCTTTTGAAATAATTTTCATTGTTCAGATTTTTACCTACGATTTATTTAAATAGCATAGCATTACAGATAACGTCATCTGTCTTTGTCCAACATTGTAGATATTGCATTACAGAATCTGAAGAGATGTTGAGGATTATTTTATTATTAATTTCGAATAACTTTATTTTACTTTGATCAAACGACTTGAAAATTGGTACACAACCACGTGTGTTTATGTTCTTTTAAGTTGCAAATGTTTGTTTCATTTACTTAAATAATTTGAGAGATATTGCGTTATAAAAATATTTTTAAATTTTTTATTAAGAAAAATTGGCCGTTAAGATTTGATGAACTAACTAATCCAAGCCATTAGCAAAATAAGGGTAATTCCCAAATTTGGTCCAAATTAGTGAAATATTTTTTGAGTTATTATATTTTATTTATACTTATATATATATATATATATATATATATATATATATATATATATATATATATATATATATATATATACTTATTTATTTGCGCCCAGAATTATACAACGTGTCTTACAAGAAAGCTAAGCTTGTGTTGCATTTACACAATTTGGTTGAACATTCTCCTCTGAAATTCCTTCTGTCAAAACCATTTTATGTAATGTCACTTTTCAAATCTTTTTTTTAGATGTTGCTCCTCCTACTGCCGTAATTTCCAGAAACGTTTCCACAATAGCCATAAGCCAAAATGTTTTATTTATTTATATAATTATTCACAAAAACCTTGATTCTTTAGTACAGAAGTTTTGACGTTTTTACTTGACAGATATAGTTGAGATTTATATATATATATATATATATATATATATATATATATATATATATATATATATATATATATATATATATATATACAGGCTGTTTCAAAAAACATGCACCATCGCTCGTGGGGCAATTCCTTACTAAAAAATAAGAAAAAAAGTTCCTGTGCACATGGGCCCGGAAACGCATAGTTTCCAATATACAGGGAGTTGAATTTTAATTTTTTTTTTAATTTTTTATTAATAATTTCAAAACCACTGGATTGATTTTAATGAAACTTGGAACTTGAAAGTGTATTATGAAAGTGCATATTTTCAAGTGAAAATCTACTTACAACTGCATCAGTGGCGTGCGTACGGGGTAACTGTAAAAATTCATTTGGGGAAAAAATATGTGCGCCACTGTCTTTTTCCAATTTTGATACATCAGTTATGAAGCTTATTACATAAGCCACAAAAGCTACCTCTTTGTATTTTTTCGTTCAGGGTATCCCCTAGGAGATATGATTAATTTTATAAAAAGGGGCAAAGTACCGATTAGTCGGCGTAATAATAATAATAATAATAATAATATATGTTTACTGCAACCATAAGAATATGAAAAACAAAACATACAGTAAACATTACAGCAATAAACGTGCAAATAACTAACCTACGTAAAACTTATTGGTGATAAACATTGAAATGAATATTACAAACATTGATAAAAAATGATAAATAAAAAATAAAAATAAAAATAAAAAATGAAAAAAGTAATCGTAAAGACACCATGATTTTTCCAAACTCTTGTTTTTTGTACATTACTCAATTGACTTTAATAACAAAGCTAAAGAAAATGTTGAAAGTGTCCACCATTAGCGTCGTTACTATTATTTAACCTTCTGCGCAAAGATCTTCTTACTCTTCTGCAAATATTTTGATCTTCTCTAATGCTGTCAAATGCATATTATATTCTTCCCAACAATTCTTCTCGTGTATTTTCTGGTGTTTTATACACTATTTCTTTTAAATGACCCCACAAATAAAAATCGAGAGGATTCAGGTCCGGAGATCGAGGTGGCCATGACACCGGACCTCCACGACCAATCCATCGGTGACCGTATGTGTTGGCTAAATATGTTCTTACAACTGCTGCAAAATGTGCGGGCGCACCATCATGCTGGAACCACATTGTACCATTTCTCATAAAAAGCGATAGTAACAACCGCAAATCATTTTGTAAACGATTTGGTAGAACAACAGGACCAATTATGTGATTTTCAATAATAGCAGCCCAAATATTGATGGAAAATTGATACTGCGAATTTGCAACTCTTAGAGAGTGTGGGTTTTCATCGGCCCATGTATGTAAATTGTGAAAATTTACGATACCTTTTCGCGTAAATGACGCCTCATCAGTAAATAGTACACGTTTAGAAAAATGTTGGTCGTGCCCAAGTTTGTTTAAGAACCACTGACAAAACATTACCCTTGGTTGAAAGTCTCTAGGTAGAAGTTTCTGGACACGTGTAAAATGATAGGGATATAAACTTTGATCCTTCAGAGTTCTGTGAACTGATGATGCCGAAATATTACCCAGTTCGGTGGCAATAATTCTCGTACTTGTACTAGGATCACGTTCAACTCTATTTAATATTGCCTCTTCAACTCGTACAGTTTGGCGGTATCTTCTGCGTCCAGAGTCAGCTTTTAAAGGTTTTAAAGAACCAGTTTCTCTCAAATGTCTTACAATACGTGGGAAAATATTTTTGTCAGGAATTCTTCTTTGCGGATAAGTTTCCTGATAAACTCGCACAGCTTGTCTAGCATTTTGATTTGTTTGTCCATAAATTAACAACATATCAGTCAAATCCGCTGAAGTGTACTTAATGAAAACCATCTTGAGAGGAGGAAATAATATTAATGAGCAGCTCAGTATCAACAAATAACTAAAAACGAAAATACTGCACCGTATCAAAATTTAAAGAATAGCACGAAAACTCTTTTGATGCCTACAAAGCACTTCAAAATTGTAGAATTTAGAGAACTGTCAAAAATTATAGTTTCATGGCACTTTACGATTACTGTTTTCATTACTCCAACGAATCGGTACTTTGCCCCTTTTTATAAAATTAATCATATCTCCTAGGGGATACCCTGAACGAAAAAATACCAAGAGGCAGCTTTTGTGGCTTATGTAATAAGCTTCATAACTGATGTATCAAAATTGGAAAAAGACACTGTCGCACATATTTTTTCCCCAAATGAATTTTAACAGTTACCCCGTACGCACGCCACTGACGCAGTTGTAAGTAGATTTTCACTTGAAAATGTGCACTTTCATAATACACTTTCAAGTTCCAAGTTTCATTAAAATCAATCCAGTGGTTTTGAAATTATTAATAAAAAATTTAAAAAAATAATTAAAATTCAACTCCCTGTATATTGGAAACTATGCGTTTCCGGGCCCATGTGCACAGGAACTTTTTTTCTTATTTTTTAGTAAGGAATTGCCCCACGAGCGATGGTGCATGTTTTTTGAAACAGCCTGTATATATATAAACATTTTAACTGACCATAGAAACGGGTTCCAGAGGCTCTAGTTCGCGCTTATTTGAAGAAATTTTCCGAAAGTCTCATCATCGATACTTCTGTATTGGTGAATTTTCTTAATGAAAATTCACTAATAACCAGTGTCCCGTGTGGGTTCAGGTTAAAGCTAGCCTAGTTTGCTCATAACTTTTCTTAGGGGAGGTTAATTAATTTTATACTTATCTAGTACATTTCTAGTTAGTGTTTCGGAAATGCCCCACCAGGTTTTCTCACGTGATTTGCACCTACAGGTTTAAGCTGGATTAGTTATTTATAACTTTTAATGGGTGACATTAATACATTATTTTTCTTGCATAGTAAAGTTCTAATAAACTTTTAGTAAAATATTCCACAAGTATTTTTGGTCCGGGCGGAGGCGGTTTGTGCAGCTTGATTTTTTAGCTATACATAATAAGTACAAGTCGATTAAATTTGGCTCTGTTTAAGATTTATAAATATGTTTTTAGAAGCTTATTAATATTTCCGTTTCTTTCAGTTTCATCAGACACTGAAGACATATTTAAACGACAGAGTGTGGGAATTCCATTTTTACGTCAATAAGTTGTGGCCTGAGCAACCAGTTATTCTACATTTTCCAGGCATGACAAGCACAGTAAGTTATTTTGCAATAATTTATAACATAAGGTCTTGTGTACAGGATGACAAATGCAAAGCTTTAGTTAAAAGTTTATAGTAATAATCATAGGTGCAATCTTTAATAAAGTTAATACTTCATTAAGTTAGAGTTCTAGAGTTCTCGTTATTTTAATGCATTTTCATAGGAAAAATTCGCTTTTTTGGAGAACCAGTATTGAAGTAGTTTCAGATTATATATATATATATATATATATATATATATATATATATATATATATATATATATATATATATATATATATATATATATATATATTGGAAGAACGTATTTCATTCATTGTGATAAGAAATGCACTAATTAGTCACTTTTTCGTTTAAAAACTATAAAACAAAACCAAACGTTCAAAAATATTTATTTAGTTAAGTAAGTGTTCAAATTGTTGACCACCAACTTCTATGCAAAAGTACAAATTTTGTTCAAAACGAGCTCTGACATTCTGGAGCATTTGTGGAGTTATTAGACGGCATTCTTCAACAATTCGTCGTCGTAATTCTTCCAGAGACAACGGTTCCGTTGCGAAAATTCTACTCTGTAAATGGCCCCATAGAAATAAGTCTAAAGGAGTTAAATCGGATGACCTAGGGAGCCACTCAATAGCACCTCTACCCCCAATACATTGCTCTGGAAACTCTCTGTTCAAAAACTCCCCAACACGTGAAAAATGCGGAGGAGCTCCATCTTGTTGAAACACTAATTGATTTTCTTGATAGCGATCATCATTTTCAACAATGTCGATTAGTAAAGGGTAAACGATATCTTCTAGTAACTCCTAATACATTTCGCCACTCAAATTGCCATAAAGAAAAATTGGTCCGGTTAAACGGTCTCCAAAAATGCCAGTCCAGACATTCAATTTCTGTGGAGTTTGAGTGTGGACTTCGTGAAAATTTCTTGGATTATTATCTGCCCAATAACGACAATTATGACGATTGACTGTAGAGTTTAATAAAAACGTACACTCGTCTGAAAAACAGATATTAAACAGAAAGTTCCCGTTATCAGCTATTCGTGCAGTCATAACTTCACAAAACTCCAGCCGCCGATCAAAATCATCTTCCCTCCGTTGTTGTACAAGATGAATTTTATACGGGTGAAATTTTTGATGCTTCAATATTCGCTGAATAGTTCTTCTTTTGATATTTGAAACAGTGGCCAATTTTCTCGTGCAGCAATTTGTCCTAAAACTTCAATCTCAATAGTCTCATTTCTAACCGGAAATTCACGTTCAGGATCCTGTTTTTTGTCGAAACTTTGCAACTAACTCAAAAATGTATTTTCTGTTAACATGTCTGTTCGGATGTCGTTCATTAAACAATTTCGCGGTACGGTTGGTACAATCATCCTTTTGAAAAAAAGAGCAATTATTTCAAGTCTTTCTTTTACAGAATATACCATTGTGAAATTAATTTTCGGTAGTACTATCAAGTATCAAGCCGACCGATAAACTGAAATAATAAACCGCATTTCTCTCATTCCGATAAGAAATGTTCTGATAGTCAATTTTTTGTTTACAAACCAACAAAACATTGACTATCAGCACATTTCTTATCGGAATGAGTGAAATGCGTTTTTGCATCTTCAACTGTGAATAATTTTTAAACAAGTTAATAAAACGTTAAAAAAAATTAGTGTGTGAATTCAGAAAAGAAAGAGCTTTCAAATGATGTAACACTCGACCCATGTTCCCTATTTAAAATATAAGGGTTGTTATCACCACCCTTAAGGGGTTGATGTGACAAAGTTGAGTTTTAGGTCAAAACATGTTGCCCTCAATATTAAAATTGATGTGTTTCAGCGTTTCCTAAATATATATATATATATATATATATATATATATATATATATATATATATATATATATATATATATAGTAATGGTATTATATGTTCTGTAAGATCTATATTACCATTACTCATTACCATCTCAATACAAGAAAAAAATGTAAATGCCCTTATTAAAATTTATAAGGTTTATGCCATGCACTTACCTTTGATTGTTCTCTCTCTTCGGCTGACTCTCTCTTCTCAAGGTGTGGCTTCTACTCGTCTCTATACCTAAATTTAACTATATAATTGCCCTCTCATAAACTTAGATTTTCGTAAGTGATACTTTATATATATATATATATATATATATATATATATATATATATATATATATATATATATATATATATATATATATATATAATGTATTCAAGGAAACATATTTAACTCTGTTTTTATATTGAACATTACCCTTATCCCGTGATCACGTCTCCTATATAATAATATTTACTTAAAGTATAAATACCTTACTACATTTTCTTGATCCTGCCTGTATCTTTTTGTCTTTACACAACTATCAAAACCCAACAAGCGCCTGTAGTTCGGATGCTATTTCAAAGGGGCAATGGGTCCAATGGCTAGTGAACTTATTGTTGTATAACAAGAAACTCCAGCTAATCGGCAATGGGTCCAATAACAAATGAATTTGGTGGAATAAACCGTCAGCAATTGTTACCCATTCTATTTTATATTGTCTTCTTTTCCTTCTTTTGTACAAACTTTCTACCTCGAAAGTACGCTGCTCTTCTTCTCCCTATTAAATTCACTCCAAACTTACTTTTACTTTTAATTTCTCAGTTAAGTTCATCCAAAATTCATAACATCTCTCTCATTTGACACAACGTTTCAAAAATATCTGCCTATCAAACTTTTAGTTTCCATGACAGTCCGCCTTCTAAATCAGTTATAGTTATATTTTAATTACATCATAACAAATCTTATAACTAACATCTTATTCCATATACACAAATTATTGTCTGTAAATTGTAACATCCAAACTCCTTAGTCACTTCTACACCACTTATTGACACCTACTCTACCGCTTATTCTTAC
Source organism: Tillus elongatus (assembly GCA_964006375.1). Taxonomy (NCBI): domain Eukaryota; kingdom Metazoa; phylum Arthropoda; class Insecta; order Coleoptera; family Cleridae; genus Tillus; species Tillus elongatus. Next base: position 23,817,064 of record OZ023262.1, on the reverse strand, counting down.
TTACTTAATAATACCTTAATTATTTACATACGTATCATTGCCACTGAGTCCATGTTCTGCTTCATTAAATTTGCCTTTTAGTTTTATAAATTATACACAAACTCGGTAGTACATGGAACATACTTTGACAAATGAAGATTGGCACCTGTGATGAGCACTGAAAAGTACAGTTTTATTCAATTTTTTTTGATATTCAGATTTTTATGGCTACCAAATTTGCTGCACCTTATCTTTTAACTTTTTTTATCGATAATAATAATACTTATTATGTGCGTATTTACGTATGTTTGTGTGTACGTGAGCCTGGATAACACCACTATATATATATATATATATATATATATATATATATATATATATATATATATATATATATATATATATATATATATATATTTTTCAGCTAAAAATAGTTTTTGTGGAAAACGCTGAGACACGTGAAGTTTAATTTGTCAAACATTATCTTATAATCATAGTTAAAAAATTAAACCCCCACCACTTTATACATTTTTTTTAAACAGCAACCCTACATTTTTTCATCACCATTCGATGGATCACATTTTTCTAAATGCGGAGATACCCCATATGTATGGTCTAATATTACAGTTTTCAATACAGGGTGAAAATTTAATACCGGAATATTAAAACTAAAGAGTTTACTTTGAAATTCAAATTTCGAAAATAGTCTTAATAAAAACGTCCCTTTTTTTTATAATAAATGTTCAAAATATTCGCCATTGACTTGCACACAACGAAATAATCTGCTCTGGAATTCTTCCCTAACTCTGTTCAGCACGTCAGGTTGCGTTTTACACATTCTGTTTTTAAGGTATCACCATAAAAAGAAATCAAGAGGTATAAGATCTGGTGATCTAGCGGACCATTCTACGAAACCTTTTCGTCCAATCCATCTTTGTGGAAAGACTTCGTGTAAATACTCCCGTACTTGAAGAGCAAAGTGGGGCGGTGCCCCGTCTTGTTGAAACCATATCCTTTCATGGGAAATATTAGGTTCCATTACATTTGGATACAATTCTGCTAACATTGGGACAACTTGTTCTCCTAGCATTTCTAAATATCCTGGACCGTTTAGATTTTTTATAAAACCAGGTCCAACTACGTGATCACCAATGATACCAGCCCAAACGTTCAACTTCTGAGGACGCTGAGTGTGTGTTTGCCGCATCTAGTGGGGCTTTTCGGCTGCCCAGTATCTGAAATTTTGCCTGTTTACATCCTCATTCAAAGGCAGGGGTTCGGCAAAATTTCCATGATAGTGAGGTGAAACTGCTCCCTGGCGTCGGTGATTGGCCATAGTCGCAAAATTTGAGTTGGAAGATTGGAACCTGAACTGAACTGAGTTAAGCACACGAGCGGTGTTTAAGTAGAAGATTGGGATCTCGGAGTCCAAGAAGCTAAGAATAGGAGATCTGTGGTAGAACTGAACTGTGCTTTGCGAAAGGCCTGCTTTTATAGAGCTTCCAGGTGGCGCTGGTTGGCCTAGTTGATATGATGTCAGTAATGCAGGACGGCCAACCGGTTAAAGTATTATTTTGTAGTAAAGAAATCCAATGGGTACATTTGAGAAGATTTTTAAGAACACGTGAAATACATATAAAGCTATTAAACTCACAGGAAAGGACCTAAAGGTAAATAGTTCATCTTTGTATGGTTTTATGCAGGCGTAAACTGAAAGAAGATATTCATACGAAGACGACTAGATGATAAAGTTTGCCATCAAATTGAAAAGGATTGTGAAATCCTCGTTCGGAAGCTGGAAGAGGACAGACCTTCGTGATGGATCGGGTGCAGGTACCGCTGGGGGTACGGATTTGGACAACTAGTAGTCTGCCGTCTCTCTCTCTCTCTCTCTCTCTCTCTCTCTCTCTCTCTGGCATCACGTCCACGATTCTTGCTATAGACCACTTGAACAGAGGAACAACTCATCTTTGAAGAGTATTAGGTCATTGACTTCTAGATTGTTCGAAGGGTATAGCCACTTTGGACCATGTTGAAGACTGTTAAAGTAGTCGACTGACCAGCGTTTCCAGAATTGCTGTTACATTTGGGAACATCACTGGCAGAAGGAAAATATAGTTTCAGGGATGTCTGTCCTTCTCGGGGAAGGTGGTCAAACTAGAACCTCTGAGGAAGTGACCGGGTGTCAAACATTCCAAGTCAGGAGGTTCATTAGAAATGGCTGCAATGGGTCTTGAATTTAGAATTGCCTTAATTTGTGACAACACACTGGAGAATCCCTCAAAGCTCAAAGCTGCGTTACCAATAATCCGAATCATGTGATATTTCGCGCTTTTAACTGTGCTTTCCCAGAGGCCACCCCAGTGTGACGATCTTGGTGGAATGAATTTCCATTCGATCTGGGTTTTAGCCAGAAAGTTCTGAATGGAGTGAACATTGGTTTGGTTCTTGAAAGACAGGTTTAAATGAGACCTGACATATCTGCAAGTAAACTGTTGAGAAGGTTTTTGAATGTTTGCAATGCGGTTTGCAATGAATACGGACCACCTTTTCGGGTCGCTGTTGCACCAGCTCAATGAAACTTGAGAATTTGGCCGGAGCGCCACTGAATCAATTGGAACATATTTTATAAATAACTATAACTTGCCCTTGGAGATGACCTGGCTAATAAGCCCCATGGGACTGAAACATTTCGCAATTTTTTGTTTTTTTATTAGATTTTATAAATGTGTTTTACTAATTTTTGTGTGCATACAGTTAGAAGTCATTTTTTAATCAAACTTATGGCTGTTAACACGATCTAAATGTCTTCTCTACTTTTAGGTTTGTGTAGCCCTAAGGTTAATTAAGGGTCCTCCTTTATTATACTTACTAATCTTGTGCTTATATATGAAATATAAAAATTAAAAAGAAGTGAAACGGCAACTCAATTTATTTAATACAGTGCTGTATTTGATATTATCTGAAAAAGGCATTATAGGCGACGTTGTGGAATGTAATTTTGGTATATTTACAGTTTACGGCACAGGGGGCTTTTAGAAGAAAAAAAATCGGAAACATGCTTAGAACCCTCCTTGAATGCACAAGCCGCAAGGTAAATTTGTTGCAAACAACCGTCAAGAAAATTAAGAGACCAAGAATGACCAGGGGGTGCTGGGCGGGAAGGAAATATGAGCGGAAATGCTAAAAAAATATTTGGTCGGATTTTGAAAAGATGCGTTTTTCACATTTTGCTACAATACCTCCTTTAAATCCTGTCTACTCCACACCTCATCCATATTCGTCCAGGTCCGGTTACTTTCTTGGGGGTTGCTCCCAAGCAATTTTTCTTGTGATTTATGCTTTGCAGGTAGTTGTATGCATACACAGGGGAAAGGAGAACCCCCGGCGTTTTTGGATTAGGGGACAGGAACCCTTCTCGACCTGTGGGTCTTCTTCCCCTTCTGCATGCATACAATCACCCTCAATGCATGAACCACAGCCTTTTTTTATGTTCAGCTTTGTAGTGAATTTTTTGTTGAGTTTATTTTCTGTTTATGAATTTCTTTTTGTTTTGTATTCAAATTACTGTATAAATATTTATGATAGTGATCATGTTTTTTCTTGCCTTTCTTTAGCTTACTTTTTACTGTTCCTAAGTAAATAAAGTAAGGTTTTATATCTTTTAATATAAGGCTATTCTTATGAAAATTCACTACCATAACGCACTTGCTGCGCCCCGAACATTTTTTTATGTGCTGTTAATATTTACTCGTATACAAATTTTGAAAATTTTACCTTTAGCCGTTTTAAAGATAATTAAGAAAAATCGCTTTAAGCATAATAACTTCAACATAGAGTATCTCAGTATCACGACCTTAAAATGGAAATTGTTATACGAACTACCCCCAGTATTATTTCAAGGGCAACTTACATCCCAATTTTTTTGAAGTATAATCAGGACACCCTGTATAAACATATCTTATTATCTAGTTCAAAAGTGTAATGGACTGGGTTTTATAATAACAAATTACATTGACCCTTCTAGCTGCGGAGCTACTGAGACTGCATAAAAGTCAATAATAATAGCTTTATAAATCCTGCAAACAGGCTAAACTAATTTTTGCGTTGAATTTCTGTATTCCTATAGTAATATTTTTTAATGTAGTTTGCCATGCACCTGTGACTGCATTTAACGAATCGTTTTGTACATTTTGAACAACTGTGTCTAGAATAGTGCCACGAAGCGTATACTTAAAAAAATATCAAACCATTTTACTAGGAAAACGTGCTTGCAATATAGAATATGCAATAAAACTCCTCCAGGCTTTGCTGGAGGCAGTTTCAGTTGAGTTTGTAAATTTTCCTCTAATTAACTTAATTTATCTCGGTTTATTCTGATAACAAAGGTTTTAAATATTCACAGACAACTGTCGTAACCATTTGCATTCTGTAATAAATTATTACTGTCTGTATATTTACGCTAACTACAGAATAAATAATAAAGCTACAGTTTAGTGTCCTGGAAACCGTTTCCTGCAAATGATCCTCATTAACACACTTTTATAAACATTTAAGATAATAAAAGAACATAGTGTAAATACCATCCATTTTATGATTTGTTGGTAGCTTCTTTAGCTTTAGTTTTCCTCGCTTCACTTTTGAATATAAGAACCAGTTACATTCAGCGTTACCGAATGCCTAGTATCTATTTGACTTTTTTAAGCAATGTTATTGGTACCAAGTCAAGTTCCCTTTAATGCTACTTTTAAATTTTGTCTTCACGCATTTTTTTAATGGCCGCCATTTTAAAATGAGTAGATTTAGCAAACCTTCGATAGACATGTGATAATTGAGGGCATACGTAAAACGTATCTCCGGTTCTGGTGTATGAGTCGGTTTCACTTATAAACAAAACTGATGATGGCTCCTCCTTGTACAAAAGATTCCGGAGATAAAATACCCCTCCATTCGGATCTCCGGGAGAGGGGTGTGCAGGGGGCGCTAACATCAAGATTTAACATATTCTTCTCGAATATATGTGGCCTAAATTCTAACCTGAACTCCGTCCACCATTTCCTCTAGGCTAATATGCCCCAACTCCTATTCCTCACTGAAACCCAAATCAGTTCCAAAACTTACCTTAATTTTCCGGGTATGAGCTTCTTACTTCCTTTATATTGCATGGAGGCCTGTCCGTAGCAATCTACCCTGCATCAGACTTCCCAATTTAGAAGCTGGAAGAAAAGACATACTTTGGATTAAACTCTCCCTCTCAGTGCTGCAATTAAATTTATCTGTTGCATTTACCGGTCACCTTCTGACAACAACTTTGTTCAGCACTTCGACTACCTTTCTGAAAAAACCGACCATCTGATTTCTGAATATCGTTCATCCGAGGTCACTATTCTTGGTGACTTCAATGGCCATAATAAGGAATGGCTAGGATCTTCAAAACCCGATCCACAAGCGAGAGCAGCGGAGGCCTTTGCAGTCAGCAATTCTTCACCTGCCCCCCTTGGTCGCTCCGCATATCGGAAAAACCGACCATCTGATTTCTGAATATCTCACCTCCGAGGTCACTATTCTTGGTGACTTCAATGTCCATCATAAGGAATGGCTAGGATCTTCAAAAACCGATCCACAAGAAAGAGCAGCGGAGGCCTTTTCAGTCAGCAATTCTTTAGCCAATATGGTTCAGCAACCTACTTACTCTCCTCGCATCCCAACACACAGCTCAAATCCCTTGGATCTCCTTCTTACTACAAATCCTGACTGCTATAAGATATCAGTCACCGCCCCCCTGGGTCGCTCAGACCACGGCATGGTCATTGCTTCCTGGGCAATGCAACCTGAGGTCACACAGTCATCACACCCACGTATCGTTTGGCACTACAACTCCGCGAACTGGGACGAAATGCGGGATTACTTTTCCTCATCTCCATGGGCGTCACCGAAATTATCCAAGCTGGCATGGAATTATCTATTCCACGTAAACAGAAAACCTCTTCAGCCACTCAAAAGCCCTGGTTCTCTAAATCCTGTGTCAAGGCCAGACTTGAAAAGGTCAAAGCTCACAAAACGCTTCTACACAATCCCAGTCAAGAAAACCGTCAAGCGTTTAACGACGCAAGAAACCGCTATGTCCACATTCGTTCTGAGGCAAATAACTCGTTTAATAACCACATCAAAAACAGAGTCCACTCACTTTCCAACGGCAGCAAACCATTCTGGACTCTTGCGAAATCTATTGGGAATAATTTCTGCAAGAGCACGTTCCCACCGCTCGATTCAGGGGATGAAATTGTTTCTACCGCCCTGGGTAAGGCTGAACTCTTTGCCTCGTTGTTCGCCGGCAATTCTACTCTCAACCCACCTCCAAATGTTCAACCACCAACCGTCCCCAATGTCGCGCATAAAATGACGGATATCATTTTCAAAACTAAAACGCTACGAAAGATGCTCTCTTCTCTTAATACCAGGAAAGCCTCTGGCCTTGACGAGATTCCAGCAATTGTTCACTCGTCTGTTTCAGACATCTTACAATAGAGGCATATTCCCTAGTAACTGGAAAACTGCTCTAATACAACCCGTCCTTAAGAAAGAATCCAACGCGCTTCCTATCAACTACAGGCCTATTTTTCTTCTATCAGTCGTCTCTAAAGTGACGGAAAAGTATATAAACACCGAATTACTAAAATTTCTTGAAAAACACAGTCTAATCCACGACAGGCAGTATAAATCCCGTCAGCGCAGATCAACTGCCGAACTCCTTTCCTTTGTCACCCATTCTTGGTACAAGTCTATGGAACTACACGGTGAATCCCAAATTGTCGCTCTAGACATATCTAAAGCATTCGACCAGGTCTGGCATGCAGCGCTGCTTAATAGACTTCCGGACTATGGCCTACCACTAAAACTCTGTACCTGGACAGCAAATTTCCTCTCCAACCGGAGTATTTATGTTGTCGTGGATGGCCATTCCTCTAAACTGTATCCAATTAATGCAGGAGTCTCTCAAGGTTCAGCTTTAGCCCTTACTTTGTTTCGCAAATATAGCGGGTTGTAAGGAAGGGAGTAGCGACCCTCTGGCAGCTGCGTCGCGTGATAGGGAGGACCTGGGGAGTTAATCCTCGGATCCTTCACTGGATCTACACTGCGATTGTCAGGCCGAGAATCTTCTATGAGGCGTTGGTCTGGTGGTGCGGTGTGAATCAAACTACCAGCAGGAAGCCGGCCAAACTCCAAAGTGTGTCAATCCTGGGTATCACAGGTGTTATGAGGACGACACCCTTAGCCGCACTAGAGGTCATGTTGATGCTGCCACCGCTTCCCATCTGTGTGCGAGACACAGGAAACTGGTGCGGAGAGGGAGCAGTAATAGGGCATGCAAGAGTCGCCAAGGAGGTGTAAAAGGAAATTCCGATTTCCGCCATATAGGTGCGGGATGCCGAGGATGATATTAGGTTGACTAGGCCGTACACCCTCAGGATCCCCAGTAGGGATCAGTGGAGGGAAAATGAGGTTGAATTCCAGCCCGCAAGCCTGGTCTGTTTCACCGACGGATCGCGGCTGGAGGACCAACAATCCTCCGGGGCAGGAATATACATCGAAGGCCTGGGGTTGCACGAGAGCTATGCTGTGTATATACCACGGCATTCGAAACAGAGGTGTACGCTATCCTGTCTGTGGCCAATAGACAGGATATGAAGAGGAGTCCCGAGAAATGTGTGTACATCTGCTCGGATAGCCAGGCAGTCCTCCGGGCAGTCTGCGCGGCCGTAATCAGGTCAACACTGGTTCAGGGGTGCGCTGACGCCCTCAAAGGACTAGCCAGGACAAAGCAGGTACAACTAGTGTGAGTTCCGGGACACTGTGGCGTAGCGGGGAATGAGGTGACGAATAATCTCGCAAAGCTCGGTTCCCGGCGGCCGATCTGTGGCCCGGAGTCGACGATAGGTATAAGTAGGAAGACGGTCTCTGTCGCCTTAGACAGGTGGACCGAGGAAGCAATGAAGAGGCACTGGGGGTCAGTTGGTGGCAGCAGCCAGGCGAGGGACTTCGTGGAGGGACCGGACAGAGATAAAGCTGTCTGGCTACTCGGAAGGAGTCGACCTACGCTTCGCCGCATCCTTAGGGTGCTAATAGGCCACTGCGCCCTTAGAAGACACCTCACATTGATAGGCGTAGAGAGGGATCCCATTTGCCAGGAATGTGGCGAGGATGAGGAAACGTCCTACCACTATCTGTGCAAATGCAAGACTTTTGGGAGTCTTCGAGCAGAATTGTTCGAATCGAGGACTCTGCAGAGGAATCAGGTAAGTACCGTCCAATTGAAGACCGTCACGGCCTTCATCTCGAGGCCGAGGCGGTGTGGCGACGGAACCGAGAAGGAATAGAGCATCTTCGCTGGGTTGCTGGGGTTGGCAAAAAGAGCCCATGGTGGCCTACTTGCTTGGCGTTGGCCTTCCCACCACTGCTACTACTACTACTTTCTTCTCTACATCAATGACCTCCTCTCTAGCACATTCAACCCAGTTCACAGTTACGCGGACGACAGCACTCTTCACTCAAATATACAATGTTCTAAGCCTGTCTCTTTAGCCCAATTAGATGAGGATCGCAGACTCATGAAGGGTTCTGTCTCTGTGGATCTCCAAAAAATATTAGACAGGGGAAGTAGAAATCTTGTACAATTCAACTCCACCAAATCTCAGTCTTGCTTTCTATCTCATAAGAAATACACCAGCCCTAGACCCATCACAATGAACAGCCAAGTTATTCAAAGTAATGAGTACTTTTCACTTGTTGGCATTTCTGTGGATCGAAATCTCAATTGGCACCAACATGTCACATCAATTGCAGAAGCGGCTGCTAAGAAATTAGGTTTCCTCTTCCGGGCTCGCAAAAACTTTTCACCAGCTAATGTCTATACCTTATATACTTAAACAAATAAGGCCAAACCTCGAATATCTCCCGAAATCCATAAGCCTGATATTCCCCTTCGCGCTATCGTAAGTGTCCACCGTTTAGCCACACAAAAACTTGCAAAACATCTAGCCAAAACTCCCCAACTACTAATAGATAAATAAATATTTCTGAGTTTACCTGACTTGACCTGGTGACATGTGACATCAAGCAAGTTCATGATTTTGTAGACATTTTTTTGTAATGAAAGGTACATTATTTATTTAAACACGCAATTAATATTTTGTTTTATTATTCACGATTTGATAACACCTTAGATTACACTGGGGCTTTATTCTTCGATCTCGGATAAAGTACTTATCGTGAGAGAATGTCAGGTAGTCATGAGAGCTGCAATGCGATTTCGCGTGGAGGATAATGCAACCGAGAACTACAAAAACGTGATTATTTCAGTATAATTTAGTAAAACAACATAAAAGTTGGTAATTATGTGTTTTGTTAGGGTATACAGAACAGCTAACAGTTAGCTTACAGCAACCTGTCTAGTACCGACACGTTAACTTTGTTTAGCATAAAGTTTCGCGTAACGAAAGGAACTAAACGTCAGGCAATTCGAATCCGCAGTAGAAAAGGATGAACGGAGTTGCCAAGTTGAAAGTGGAGACTGTTTAGTTACGGTATGGTACACTGCTCTTAAGAAAAAAAATTCTAATAATGTTGAAATCGATTATGTTTCTTGGGGATTTTGATTGGCAGCCAACAGAAAAATTAACAATCATGTGATATAACATAACATAACATTTATTTAACCATCAACATTTACATGGTTCGTCGCAAATAAAATAATAAAATAATTGTATAATGGACTTACACATGACAAAGAGTGGGTGACAATATACATAAAATAAAACAAAATATAAAATGAGCTGACAAAACACACAACAGTTAATTAAAAAGTAAATTCTTCAATTGAATATATAGGTCTCTCTATTAATTTTCTTTTTATCACAGATGCAAACTGTCTTCTAGGCAATTCCCTGACCACCACTGGAAGTGAACTAAACAACATAACTTCAGTATACCCATGGCTCTTCTGCGTGCGGCTTATCCTGTGATGAGGAATCACAAACTGACTTTTACCTCTAGTTTCGTAATTGTGAACCTGTTCGTGGGAGATAAAACTGGCCTGATGGTCATATATGTAAAGAAGGAAAGTAATTATATAAGTTGCTGGTAGGGTAACTATTTTATAGCTCTGGAATAGTTCTCTACAACTATGGTCCTGAGGAACGTTAGCAATCGCCCTGATTGCTCTTTTCTGTTGTAAAAAGACACGCTCTGCATGTGGCGAAGATCCCCACAGCAAAATCCTGTGGGTTGCAATGCTTTGAAAGTGAGCATGGTAAGTAACCCTTGCGGCGTTTTCATCTATAATGTATCTTATTCTACGGATTGAGTAGATGGCTGAAGATAATTTTTTACACATTTGGCCTATGTGGGGTTTCCAGCTTAAACAACCATCAATATGAAAGCCTAAAACTTTATTATTTTCGCCTGAGTTCTGTAGATAGTCCCTGGTAGTTATGACAAGTCTTGATGTTTTTTCTACATTAAGCAATAACTTGTTTGCCTTAACACATGCTTCCACCTGCTGGACGGATTGGTCACCTTTGTGTTTTATAAGGTCTGGAACTGCTTTATTAATTACTGTCGTGTCATCTGCTAAGATGCAACTTCTGTCTGCCCTAATGTTTTCGGGCAAATCGTTAATATATAATAGGAAGAACATTGGTCCCAGTATAGAGCCCTGTGGTACTCCCAAGTCCACCTGTTTAAAATTTGAAGTGGTATTTTGCCAGCTAACCAACTGCACCCTGTTCCTTAAATATGATTGTAAAAGTATTCCTATTCTGCCTCTCATTCCATGATATTCCAACTTAGAGATAAGGATCTGGTGGTTTACCATATTAAAGGCCTTGCTAAGGTCAAAGCACAATAGCTCGGCATTTTCTTTGTGATCAAGTGCTTCCAAGACAAAATCAGCTATATATATCATCGCCGTAGTTGTTGACCTAGTTCTTCTGAATCCATGCTGTGAATGGTTTAGGATTTCCTGCCTATCAATATAGTTTGCTAATCTCTCTTTAATAAGTGCTTCCAAAATTTTCGAGATTATAGGGAGAATAAGTAGATGTTTTTTCAGCAACATTTCAAACGATGGTCATTAGTTTACGAAGGGTGCTATATATTTTTGGTATGCAGTTTAGAAGTATACCTTGATACCTCGGGACGTTTTCTACATTTATTAATATCGCAGGCCACTACGTTTTTGTAATCCATTTTGTTTCTTCGGTCAAACCCAGCCAAAGAAAAATGCCAGCGAACCTCATTGGTCGATGACGCGGATTATGTTCGCTTTGGGTATTCAGTGCTGTAGAATACCTCGGGATCTTTATTGAGATTTTGTTGATATTGCGCTCCACAACGTTGCTGTCATCAATTTTGTTTTTGATGTCAAATTTCATTCTTAACCAATTGTTTTTTTCACAAAACACGTACTTCGATAGTCCAGGAGTTTGGTTAGGTGAATTTTTGGTATGCAACTCGGAAGAACACCTCAACACCTCAGGACGCTTCCGAGATCTTATTAATATCGTAGCCCCATTACGTTTATATCATCATTTTTTTCTTTTTTTTTATCATTGGCCAACGGGAAGGTTGATGTTTGTTATTTTATTCGGAAGAATGGTGTATTTGGGGTATGCAATTGAGAAACCGTCAATACTTCTGAAGGTTTTCTGAAATTTTTTTCCGACCTTCACTTAGCTACTTTCAGAAATAATGGAGTGGTGTCTTGCCACAATTTAAGATGCTGGTCCGATCAAAGTCCAAATTGGGTAATAGATTGCAAAAGGGTATGTTTCCGTATTTATTATGAACACTCTGTATAAGATATGCGGATGGTATTGGGTGAATTGATACACTAAGTAACTCTTAATCCACTACCATTCTAATATTTGCAAGACACTCAGTAGCGTTTACACAGGCAAAAAGGCGATTTTTTCATTTTTGCACTCAATTTGTGAACACTCGGTATAAGTTACGATATTGAAACTCGGGATTTGTGGGTTACAGATGTGCCTAAATCGATGGCGATAATATTTTTTTTCGTAAAAAAATGCTAAATATGCTTTAGTCATTTTTGGGGTCTTATTTGTTAGCGTAGTAGGCTATGGAAAAAGCTAATCTTAAAATATTGCATACCAGGATTTTATTTTTTAATCCAAAATCGGCCGGCCCGTTATGAAATAATGAATTGTTTTCACTTAAAGTGAAACACACTGTATATACACACTGTTTAAGGAGCGGAAGATAACTGGGGATTTAAGTTGTCGAACTAGATGAATTTAGACATAGTAACGATGTAATAAAACTTTAATAAACTCACTAAACTTAACAATGCTTACGAACTAACTTAACTGAATGAATTTTAAACCCGAACTCTTTACATAGTGAATCTTAATTGAACAGTCTCGCTAATGTTTCTACATAATTAAAATCACAAGTGTCGCGTCTGTACATCTTAAGAATCTAATTAACAGTCTCGCTAATGTTTATCAACAAATACTACTTATAGTTTTTAATCGGTTTACATCCTACATAATTTGCCAACTTCAGCAGTCAGCATTCCTTGTACGCTACAATTTCACCTTGTTTACTTTTTAGATAATAATGTAATCGTTTCAATGCCAATGTTATCGATACATTTGTGACCTACAACTATATGTAATATTTACATTACTTGGTGTAAAGAATTTTCCTATAACTAACTTTCATTATAAATTGAATGTTCTTAACAATTATATTTCCACGCCTACTACTACCCTTCTGCAAACCTTATTGTTCTCTGAACACACACACATTTATATATATATATATATATATATATATATATATATATATATATATATATATATATATATATATATATATATATATATACAGACTTAGGAGGAAGTGGCGGTCGTCACTTGTTAGTTCCAAAAACTCAGAATCTCATTTCAGGGCATTCGACCTTGTATCTCAGTCCTCAACCTCAATATAAAAATATTATATAGAAAAATCCCTTCAGGATATAAAGTTACTGTTAATCATATGACATGACGCTCTTGTGCCATTTTAAAACGCATCTGTCCAATGGGAATTTCACACAGGCAGTGTGGGAGCGTATGCAGACTGCACTGAAAGTGGTGGAAGGGTGGACGGTTGATCAAGGGCTCGGGGTGAGCCCCGAGAAAGCAACCGTCGTGCCGTTTACGAGGAGGAGGAAGTGTGAAAGCCACAGAACTCTCACTCTATACGGTAGGAGCGTTCCAATGGCCAGGGAGGTAAAATATCTTGGGGTCGTATTGGACTCTAAGCTAACCTGGAATGGTCACATTGGAAAAATACTGCGTAAGGCAGTCATGACCTTAGCCGTCACTAGGCGGCTATATGGAAAAACGTGGGGACTAAGACCTAGTATGGCCCACTGGCTGTACACAAGGGTGGTCAGACCATCGTTAACATATGCGACACTGGTCTGGTGGCCTAAGGTGACATAATCCAGTGCCAAACAAAAACTAGGCAAGATCCAAAGGATGGCTTGCCTAGGCATCACAGGGGCCATGTCTTCAACCCCAACAGCCGCCATGGAGGTGTTGCTGGATCTACCCCCCCTACACTTAGTTATTATGGGAGAGGCCAGGCTAGGACTATACAGACTAGCCTGCAATGGTAGACTGAAGATCAACCCAGGCTTCAGGGGCCACTGCAAAATTCAGGAGATCGTGAAGGAGCCCATACTTGAAATGAGGTCAGACTTCGCGAGCCCGCGAATGTGCAGGGAAATCAACTTTACAGTGGAAATCCCTGATCGCGAGGCATGGAGGGAGGAGACGCCGGGCATACCACGGGACGCGCTCGTCTGGTTCACGGACGGATCTGGCGGGGAGCGTGGGACGGGGGCAGGTGTTTACTCGGAAGGACCGAGGGTAAGTCATAGTATTTCCCTCGGAGTCCATGCAACGGTGTTTCAGGCCGAGATGTACGCCATCCTGCACTGTGTGCGGGAGAACAAGAGGAGGGGCTACACCAACAAGCGGATCCTCATAGCCACAGACAGCCAGGCAGCCCTTAAGGCACTAAGTAGCCCACGGGTAAATTCCTGGCTGGTGAGTGAGTGCCGAGACGAGACGAGCGACCTGGCTGGGCAGAATGAGGTGACCCTCATCTGGGTGCCGGGTCACTCGGGGGTCAAAGGCAATGAAGAAGCTGACAGTCTCGCGAAGAGAGGGTCAGCAGAACCATTTATGGGACCAGAACCGGCTTTGGGCGTGTCAAAGAGCACTGCCAGGGGAGCCATTAAGTCCTGGGTCAGAAACCAACACAAGGTGTACTGGGCGGACTGTCCAGGGCTCAGACATGGGAAGTCAATAATTGACGGACCCAGTTCAAAGAGAGCTGTGGAGCTGCTAAACCTTAGCAGAGGACAGCTCAGAAACACAACAGGTCTCTTGACGAGACACATGGCCGTCAAGAAACACCTGCATAAAATGGGGCGGTTCGAAGGGGACCTCGCATGCAGACTCTGCGGCGAGGGGGAGGAATCAGCCCAGCACATCTTGTGTGAGTGTATAGCTCTGGACCGGAAAAGACAACTGATCTACGGTCACTCTAGACCGGAGACAGAGCAATATAAAACTTCACCCTACCAATCGCTGTGCAGACTAGTTCAAGGCACAGTGATTTTGGAATGGGTGGAGTAAGACTAAGGGTATGCACAATCAACCAAGGGTTGCGGTGCTATCGGGGCGGCATGGCCGCGGACGAGCCCTGAGGGAACAAAAAAAAGGGAATTTGGGCGGATATAACAAAAAATCTACAAAAAAAACTCCATCTCCAAGGCCCGTCAAATAGTGAGGTGGTCTCACTGGGCCTAACTAAATCAATGGGATATCACCCCTGTTTTCTGACTTTCCATATATTCTGTACTTATGGCCAACAGTCGGCCGTCACTCTATTTTTCGCTCTATGGTTTCTGAACTAGAATAAATGTCAGCGCTATCACTCGCGTCAAAGAAATTTCAATGATAGGGTAGACACGTGAAAAATTATGATTGCATCAACCTTTTTAAATAATCTGACGATGTTTTTTAATAAAATGAATATGTAAATACGGAGATTGGAGGCTATTGTTTGTGTGTGTGTCAATGTCATATGTACAATGTCTCCGTGCCTAGTTGCAGAGCGGCGAATTTTGGTGTGTGCTCTTCTTTTTTTATTTCAACAACACACCACGAGGGCTCATAGCACGTCGGTGGACAAGGGATGGCAGCCTTTGGGTGAGGGTAGGGTCACCGATGAGACGTATAGCTCTCTTTTGAATGGAGTCCAGGATAGAGAGTGTAGAAGCGGCAGCGGCACCCCAGATGTGGGAGCAGTATTCGAGGTTTAGCCTTGCATTGCGCAGGAAGCAGTGATCATGTCGTGGTCTGAGCGACCAAGGGGGGCGGTGACTGATGTCATCTAGCATTCAGGTTTTGTAGTAAGAAGGAGATCTAAGTGATTTGAGCTGTGTGTTGGGATGCGAGGAAAGTAAGTAGGTTGCTGAACCATATTGGCTAAAGAATTGCTGACTGCGAAGGCCTCCGCTGCTCTCACTTGTGGATCGGTTTTTGAAGATCCTAGCCATTCCTTATTGTGAACATTGAAGTCACCAAGAATAGTGACCTCGGAGGAAGGATATTGAGAAATCGCTGGTCGGTTTTGGAGCTGAATGTTGTTTAGTTGTTGCTTTCTTTCTAGGCTTCTGTTGAAGTGTCAAGTTGACACGAAATATGTAAAGCACGGTATAACCACGAACTTTCTCTTTACATTTTTTTCTAGATGGAAACACCGCTGTAACTTTTCTATTTATAATTAGATTTTGATGAACAAAAGAGAGTTAAAAAACTCTATAAACTCTGTGAAAATTGTTCTCAATGTCATCTGACCACGGCCTACTATTGCAGTATTTCTATGTCAAAAATGGCCAAAAGTGTTAGGACCATTTTTAAGGAGAAAATAAATAAGCCACTATATTTGGCTTACCTCGAAAGAGATACATATCAAATTTCATCAAAAATGAGGAATTATCAACCATTTCAGAGAAGTTTCTTCTTATCTGGGAACAGCCTGTAACTTTTATATTTATGACGTGATTCTTTGTATCGAGATCTCAAAAGACAGAAAATAAATTAAGTCTATAGATCCTGTGAAAATTGTTTCATATGCCATTCGATCACAGCCTACTAAAACTATTTTCATATCTCACAGCATTTATAAACTTTTTTTCTTCGGCTCTAGAGATGGTGTTGATTCTCATAGTTCGTAATAATAGAGCTTTTTTCATGAAATTTCGTAGATAACAGTCTTGAAGAATGGCGAATCTGGTGGCGTACGTAGTTTCCCCCTAAAACCAACGCAATTTTTTTATAATTTTTGACATATGAAAATAGTTTTAGTAGGCCGTAATCGAATGGCATAGGAAACAATTTCCACAGGATCTATAGACTTCCCCCTTTTCTATCTTTTAAGATCTCGATAAAAAGAATCGCGTTATACATATAAAAGTTACAGGGTGTTTCCATATAAGAAGGGTCACACAAATAAACTTCCCTGAAATGGTTAATAATTCTTTTTCTAATGAAATTTCGTATATATGTATTTCAAAGTGTGCCGAATGTAGTGGCGTAATTATTTTTTTCTAAAAACAGCCCTAACCCTTTTTTTACTTTTTTGACATAGATAAAATGCATTAGTAGGCCTTGGTCAGGTAACATTGAGAACAATTTTCGCAGCATCTATAGAGTTTTTCATCTTGTATTTTTTAAATCTTTTGTTCATCAAAATCGAATTATATAAGCAGGACATGAAGGGAATAAAAACTTTCGAAATGTGTAGATCAAGAAAAACGAAAGTATAGTACCGTAGAAACAATTTAAAATGTGCGAGAAAACGTGTGAGAAGAAAAATGCGTATTGAAAGACATTGAAACAACGAAAGAAAAGTTTGTTGGACATAATAACTATCTGACAACATTATTTGAAAGACGCATATTTGAAAAAGAAAGTAGACCAAGCGATAAATTTAAGAAGTGCGAAGGTAAGGTAAATTAAGATAAAAAGTAACTTATGAAGAGAGACAGTCGAGCATGGGACAACAGAGCGACGTCGCTTTTATAAAATGATTATAATGAAGGTTTTTTGCTCCATTTTCTGTTTATTAAATGAAATTGGCTCAATAGAGAACATCATAAACATTTCAGAGAACACTGACAAGTTTATGATCTTGGCAACGATGTTTGAATCTGCCATGACCCTGATTGGCATAGTTCCAACTGGGCTAGCAACTGCCGCCATTCCACAAGGACAAAGGACAATCATCTGAAATATTTTACCTTCCTATTAACTTACATTAATAATTCAACAGGGTGCATTATTTGTTTTATGTCTCATTTTTTATAGATGAAGGATAAAGTTAACGAATTCTCGCCATAATGGGTAATTTCAGTGGGAATTCCGTTCGATACAAGACGAGTTTCCGATATATAAATAATAAAATACCCCTCAAGTGCAGTAAAGAACATAGCCTGATAATTCACAGACTTACTCAAGGCGGCAAGAAATACATAAATAATAAAATAAATAAATAAATAATTGAGATATTGAATTTATTCCATATGGCGATTTGGATATGTTAACTTACAATTTTTCTCATAGGTACAGTAGTATCGACTTTTTGCTACCAAATCATAGTTTTAATATTTGGTGTTGCCTAAAATTTTAATGATGGAAATTATAGTCAGTTATTTTCTGCACAGCCTCTTTTGTTATTAATACAGTATAAATTTTAAATTAATCTGTTTTTCTAAATATTATAAAATAGATTTACGTAATTCATATTTGGTATATTTGCGATGTCATAATAATTATACAATGTGTTTTCTAAATAAGCATAGCTTGTGCTTGTAATATACATAATTTAAAAAGGTATGTTATACAAATAAAACTGTCAATACTTTCATCAGTCATAACCGTCTAATTTAATCCGAATATTTATGAACACTCTCTACCATAACCCACTTGCTGCGCTAGAACTTTTTAATCATTTATGAAGTATCGCCGGTGTATGTGTGATATGTACAAAGCTGATATAAAGCGATCAATCTAGATGTCATCCTAGATCTTCGACTCGGCCAGCTATCACAAGAGTGAATTTACTCCGAAAACAAACAGGGCCTACTTAGGTGAATTATTTATTAGACAGGAGGAGTGAGTTATTGTGAGAGGCGGGCCAGAACACTAACTTGATTTACTTAATTCCGATAATACAATAAGAATTGCCTTTCCACAGGTTCTATCGGACCAAAATTTAATTAACATAGTCCTGATATCAAATAACATACAAATGAGTTTCCTTAAATATAAATATAGGGAATCCTTAATCCCCGAGTAGACGCGTGTCTTTTTACACGAAGGAACGCCTCAGGTCTGATGTATTCAGAAAAAAAATGTGTTTTTTTAAATAAATTTATATTTAAGCAATATTTGAAAAATATACTTATTATAAATCTAAAGTAACTAAGTAAACGAGAAAAAATTTCGGGACGCAGCAAGTGCGATAGAGTAGCGAATGAGGAATTTGCACATTTTTTTATTCTCCTTTTATTCAATTCTTATTCTTATTCATATTGTATAAAATCAGTTGCCATATAAAATTTAAATTTTTAACTAACAGTTTTCCTGTAATAAAATATAGAAAATCAAAATAATTGTCTCCGCGTCAAAACGCAGCCGTAAACAAAGACGGCCTACTGTGACGTCACGATCCGGTATCGGACAAAAGTAGTCTCGCTTACTCACACAGAGATCCTCATCTGACCATTAGCGTTTATGCGCCTTACGTGTGCCGGATAGTTATTGTTATCAAATTATATTATTGTTAATATCTATATACTCGTATTAATTATTTTAAAAACTGTACAGTCTTATTGTATGGCTACATAAGTTGGATTTGTCCAAGGACAATCTGATAATTTACCAAAAATTGATGTACTAGCAATGTTTGCGTTTTTAGCAACCAACCCGAATTTCATGGGTGCTGAGCTAAAAGGAGTGAAAGCTGGGAGGTGCGTGTCTGATATGACATTATTTTATACCGTAAATATCTTTGTTGGATCTTATGTAGTAATTTCTTATAAAATATAATGTAAATAAAAGCATAACCTCAAAATGTTCTCCATTCAAATAACATACAAGAAAAATATATATTTGTTGTAGATCTGCTCGTGAAAGTTATGGAGACAATGATGTCGGCTGGGTGCAGGTAAAACGAGACGGAGATGTTTGTATTGTATGATCATCTTCACAGATGTGCAAAGTATATTTTACACTAACTGAACTTTTCATGTCCCTCTTCATAGCTAAACACAATTTCTTCCTGATTTTCTCATCCTTAGGTACATTAAAGAGAAATTTGTTGGGGGCAGTTATTGTTGTGGAAGTACATTTGGGCACTATACAGCACTTATAATATTTATGTCCAGGCACTGCTATGTCTTTCGCATTCTCGTATTGTGATTCTGAATCTGCTGAAGCCATCACACAGTCACGTACTAAACTAGATTACACACAACTTACTACCTTTGAACCTATATTATACACTAAACACCAAAACTACTTAAAATTATGATAAAACTGCTCAGAATTCGATGCAAACACAAATGAAAACAAGACCAGGTTAAATGGCGATGCCCGCGTATCACTTAGATGTACCGGATAGTGACGTCACAAACCTCTTCACCAATCAGATCGCGTTTTCGCCCATCCTGTCTTTTTGAATTATATTCATATTTCAATAATTAATTACTAATTAGTGGTTCTCTTTAAGGGGGGTTTACTTGTAGACATATATTTTTAGAGTATTTTTCTGTATTTTAAATACGTTTTTCATCAAAAGTAAATTATATGCAACTTCCTCATTATCATAAGAACTGTACACTATTATTATACGGCATATTAGTAAAGTTAATACTTTAAACTTACACAGACCTTGAAGATCGATTTTAGACGTCCTAGTACGCGCACATTTGAAGAATTCTTTCAAAAGTGTTACCATCGATATATCTCTATTATCAAAAAAATCTAGCGTTGCAACTCCTTTTGAGAAAAATGCCCAAAACTTAATTTTCTATGAAGCTAAAGAACTAAATTTTGCTATATCTGTAGATAGTGTAAATCTCTTTAAAAGAAACTTGTATTACAAATTTCACTAAAGTTATACAGAAGAACTTTAGGGAAGAAATGGGCCAGGGTTGACAATTTAAAAACTGTTAGTTGATTGTACAAAGTCTCTGTTTGTAACATTTTGTGTTAATTGGAGCTTAAGACTTTGCTTGTCGCTCTGCCAATATAGAAGAAACGCTCGTTGGACAATTGATTCACGTCCGTCAAAGTTGCCACTGATTTACTAAGCAACCAGCTTAACCATCTAATTTAACATACATTGTTCTGGTATTAGGGAAGAAATGGACCAGGGCTGACAATTTACAAAATTGTTGGTCGGTTGTGCACAGTCTCTATTTATAACATTTTGTGTTAATTGGAGCTGTCGTGGCAACATACTACCTCGTTGCGCGCTGACATGGCGACCGTGTAGTACATTTCACAATGTGCTAGGAATCTGGCTACCATAGCCGTATTACTTTCTACGTGTGTTCTCGCTGTACTTATAATAGCGCGCTGACGAGCTCTAATTAGAGCGAAA
This sequence comes from Tillus elongatus, assembly GCA_964006375.1. Classification (NCBI taxonomy): domain Eukaryota; kingdom Metazoa; phylum Arthropoda; class Insecta; order Coleoptera; family Cleridae; genus Tillus; species Tillus elongatus. Next base: position 23,796,331 of record OZ023262.1, on the reverse strand, counting down.
CCGGTCTGCGGTTCTCATTATGGTGAGAATGCATCTAGCCTTACAGTATAGTCTTTGCCAGCTGGAATTCTCTTACAGAAACAACCATGTGCGCCCAGAGTAAGTGAGAACCCAATTCATCTCAATACAGTTTTTAGACCTGACGATCGTTTCGCTAACAAAGTCAGCGTCACCAGAGGTATGATTCATCATCATGACGCAAAATTTGTTAGCGAAACGATCGTCAAGTCTAAAAACGGTATTGTGATGAATTAAGTTTTCCAAATTGTACTTATCAGTGCTCATCACAGGTTCCAATCTTCACTCATCTCTAATGTCGTCCTAGTACGCATGTAGTGTAATCTCGATGACATATGTCGGCTCCCTTTCACTTTGACAACGACACTGAATTATACTATGTGTAATTAAAAAAAACGACGGGACGCAGCAAGTGCGTTATGGTAACGAATTTTCGTAAAAATGCTTTTAATGGCAAATAGGTCTTGTTTTTAAAAGAAGGACATTTGGTTGGTAGTATAACCTATATGTTAGTAACAATCTACGGTATTTCATTAAAATAGCTTTGTTGTTTCAAAAAGTACAAACATTTTCCGAAAATAAACCTTAAAAGTTCCAGAAAAAAACTGGTCTGATTTTCCTGGCCAACGAACCTCTTAGGCTGTTTATACACCTGCCAGGATATAATTATTCACAAACAGCCTTAGGACCAAAATTGAAAAAAAAAATGAAAATTTGCAAAAATTTCTTTTACAGAACTTCACCATTTTTTTACAGAAATTGTCTTCAGTAATGTTACACTAAATTACATATTTAAAAAAAATTCGACAGCTTTTCTTTTACAATAACTTACTAAACATTTATTATTAATTACCAACATATCACAAAAATCTTATAAAATAAATTCCACAGAAACACTAAAAACATTTCTGCGAAAACTTTTAAAATTCAGCCACTATTTGAGCGTGCCCATATACAGCAGTTCGATTTTTTCGACGAGTAATACAAACAAAAAGCTCTCTGAATGCGTCATTTCCATGAGCCTCCGCTATCTATTGATAAAAACGCCGTTTCACAATTTGTGATATGTGTTTGAAATATGTGCAAAAGCGTGAAAGGTTGCAAACAATTGAAATAACTCAAAAACGATGAACGATAACAATTTTTTCCTTACAAACATGCATTCTAATTCGCTGAAAAACACAAAAATGCAATAAAATAAGTGGGTGTTCTATTAAAAAAAAATGTCTGTATTACCAACGACTTATGGGCCACCTTGTGATTGATAAAATAGGTTAATAAGATACAGCTCATGATACCCCATAATTAACGTATATACTTTTTTTTGTTATATCTTGTATAATAACGGATATATTGAGCGTTGCCGTAGAAAAGCGTCACCCTGTATATGTATAAACAGACAAAAGCTGAAACTGACCCCGTATATGGGTTTTTGGGGTTCTAGTTCGCGCTCATTTGAAGAAATATTTTTAAAATTCATAAGTCGCAGTCTTCTCAATAACGAATTTTTCGGACGAAAATGTGCTAAAATATAGACTATTAAACCATCAATTCTATAGCTGAAACTACTGCCGAAGCATCAAGGAGAGGGTCTATTTGAAATGGATTTTCTGAAAACATTTTAGTAAAATGAAGGACAATGATGGTTGAAGCTGAATGTTAAGGCTTTGTAAAACGCACTTCTTACGACATATCGTCTACATAATCCGTATTTGTTCCAAAACTGTTGTCTGAAAATTGCAAATTTTGACGTTTCAAATCGCGACTTTGACGTTTGAAAAAGAAAAATTATCAAATTTTCAAAATATTTTTTCTGCTACTTCTTGACGTTTTTGCGCCAAGAAAACTTAACCGTTGGATGTAATATTCAATTGGTTTTATTAATGACACGAAATATTTTGTTCTTGTGCTTTCCTCTGATCACCAGTGGCACCCATTTTTTTTAAATGCCTATTTCGTTTTACGAAAAATTCGCAAAAACAGATAGTTGACATTAAAACATTTTTATAAAAATTTGCTACCCTAAAGTACTTGCTACGTGCAGCCTTTTTTATATACCTGTTTTACTTCAATACCATTATAACTACAAAAAACCTCGAATGCGATTTAATCAGGTGATCAATAATCCTTATACCTCCATACTGCTAGGCTATTTTATCGTAATAAAACGCGAAGACGCAGCAAGCGCGTTATGGTAGTTATGGTACTTTTTATATCTTAAACCTACTTACCAAATTTGGTTATCATAGCTTTTAGTGAATTTTCGTAGAAAAAATTCACTAATGGGGAGATCCCGACTTTTGAATTTTGAAAAAATTTTTGCAAATGAGCGCGAGCTAGGACCCCTAGAACCCATATCCGGGGTCAGTTTCAATTTTTATATGTTTATATATATATATATATATATATATATATATATATATATATATATATATATATATATATATATATATATATATATATATATTATATATATATATATATATATATATATATATATATATATATATATATATATATATATATATATATATATATATATATATATATATATATATATATATATATATATATGTATCACACCGATAACTCAAAAAATAATGGGCGGATTTTGATAAAATTTGGCATGTACGTTTCTTTTGTAAATAGCTTGGATAAGTTCGTTAGTCAGGAAAATCGGACGAGGTTTTCCGGGAAAATTTTGAGTTTTCATTCGAAAAAAATTCTTATCTCAAAAAGTGATTAGCCGATTTTAATAAAATTTGGCATGTACCTTTCTTTTGTAAATGTCCTTGATAAGTTTGTTAGCCAGGAAAATCGGACGAGGTTTTCCGGGAAAATTTTGAGTTTTCATTCGAAAAAAAAATTTTTCTCAAAGAATAATGGGCCGATTTTGATAAAATTTGGCATGTACCTTCCTTTTGTAAATGTCTTTGATAAGTTCGTTATTCAGAAAAATCGGACTAGGTTTTCCGGAAAAATTTTGAGTTTTCGTTTGAAAAAAATTTTTATCTTAAAAAATAAAAAATCTATGATAACCAAATTTGGTAGGTAGGTTTACGATATAAAAAGTAAACTATACACCAAAATTTAGATTTCTATGTTACAAGCAAAAAAAGTTATAATAAAATATTTTATGCCAGATCATTTTTATGAAAATTCACTACCATAACGCACTTGCTGCGTCTTCGACTTTTATTTTATTTTTTGAGATAAAAATTTTTTTCGAATGAAAACACAATTTTTCCGGAAAACCTCGTCCGATTTTCCTGACTAACGAACTTATCCAAGCCACTTACAAAAGGAAGATACATGCCAAATTTTATCAAAATCGGCCCATTACTTTTTGAGTTATCGGTGTGATACATATATATATATATATATATATATATATATATATATATATATATATATATATATATATATATATATATATATATATATATATATATATATATATATATATATAAAAATTGAAACTAACACCGGATATGGGTTCTAGGGGTCCTAGTTCGCGCTCATTTGCAAAAATTTTTTCAAAATTCAAAAGTCAAGATCTCCCCATTAGTGAATTTTTTCTACGAAAATTCACTAAAAATTAGCATTAAATAGTTACCAAAGCTAAATATGTATATATATTTTTTGTTACAGCCTCAGAATAAAGTGTACGAAAGCTTCAGCGTGTTCTGTCCATGTGACCAGTTAGACGCACTGGAGTCACTGTTTGGAGAAGACGTGCTAATCGACTGGTCTCAGCCTATATATTTAAACTTTACACACGCTAGGATTATGGAAAAGATAGAAGAATTCTACAAGGATAAGGGAGTGTTCGAGAAACTTTACGGGGACATATACGTACTCACTGATCCCCCGCCGGAGGAAGACGACAATACAAGCCCGTAAGTGTGTGAAAAGAAGAAAGAAAAGGATCACAGGTTTATTTTTTGCATATATTATTTAAAGACAAATCGTTATTAAATTAAATGATCTTAATCATGACTTTCTGGCACCAGCCGTTCTTTAATTCGTTATAGTTTCCACACTTGGCATACTTGGCATAACGCATTTGGCTAAGATTTCAGGGAGCTTTCTTCTTATCTCCTCTCTCCTTTTTCTAAGTTTGTGTTTTTAAATGCGTTGTTAGATAGTCAATATGTCTAGAATGTCCAATAAATTACGTCTTTATCTTCTAAGTCACAGTCTCTATTTTATAATATTTTGTGTTATTTGGAGCTGTCGTGACAACATACTACCTGGTTCGGCACCGAGATGGCGACCCTGTCGTACATCTTACAATGTTCTAGGATGCTGGCTACCATAGCCGTATTACTTTATAGGTGTGTTCTGGCTATAATTGGTGTACCGTACTCATGAGCTCTAATTAGAGCGAAACCGGTATGCAGTTATAATTTTGGTGAGAATACATTTAGCCTTAGATACAATGTCCCTATATTAGGGAAGAAATCGGCCAGGGCTTACAAATTACAAAGTTGTTAGTTGGTTGTACCCAGTATCTATTTTATAACATTTTGTGTCATTTGGAGCTGTCGTGACAATATACTACCTGGTTCTGCACCGAGATGCCGATCGTGTCGTACATATCACAGTGTTCTAAATAGTTTCCGATCAGATTACAAGCATTTTCAGAATCTCTTTTTTGGGGAGCTTGCCTTTGACTTCATTTTGCTATATTTCTTATAGTTCATAATATTTTAAGGCGCAAATCTGTTCAAACTCAGATAATTAGAAAGCTTTCAACATACACAAAATCCGAGTTTCCAAATTAATGTATTTAGCGAGAAATATGTATATATATACAGGGTGTTTCATAACATGTGGGACACACGTCGTGGGGTGGCTAGGGATCCCAAAATAATAAAAAAAGGTCCTTTAAATATAAGCCCGCAACCCTGTTGTTTCCGAGATTCAGGTGTTGAAAGTTTGAAAAAAAAAAGATTAATTTACATATTTTGTAATAAAATTAAGAGAGACAAGCCAAATTTGGTACACAACATTCACTTATAGGTTTACATATTTAATATAATTTCAAGCGTCCCAAGCAACCAGTGGCGGAGTTGTATGGGTTATTTTTAATTCAGTTACATAATGTTAGTACGACCCTGCAGAAATATTCTGTTAAACATTTTAAATAGAGAATTTCATTTGCTACAAAAAGTATTTCCTCACTTACTTCCATATTTGTCTTGGTTTGTACGTAAAAAGGGTTAGAAACAAGTTGCAAAAAAATCTTAGTACTGCCCTGTAGAAATGTTTCAAAATATGTGGAACATATGACATAAGGTGATTGGGACCTCAAAATAATCACAAAATCTCTCATAAACATAAGTCCAAAATCCTGTTGTTTTCAGGATACAGTGTGTTAAAAAAAATAGATATTACGAATTATATGATTGTAATTTTTTGGTTTCTTTATTTAATAATTACATTAAAAAAAAGTCTGGACGCAGCAAGTGCGTTATTTATTTATTTTTTTATTTGTTTAAATTATTATGGTAGTGAATTTTCATTAAAATGTTTTTAATAGCAAATATGTGTGTTTTTTTTTTAAGGAAGCACGCATCAAATTTGGCTACCAGTATAACATATATAGTAAAAACAATGTGCCATGTTTCTTTAAAATAATTTTATTGTTTGAAAACGTACAGAAATTTCCGAAAGTAAACTTACATTGTTCCCGAAAAAACTGGTTTCCTCGTCAACCTTATAGATTAATAGCAAATTGAGCTATTCAAATATGAAGCATTTGATCAAAATTCGCTGCCATAACGCACTTGCCGCATCCAGAATTTCTTTTCTTACAAACATGCATTATATTCGATTGAAAATGCAAAAATACAATAACATAAGGCGTGTTCTACTAAAAAAAAATTTGTATCACCAACGACTTATGAGCCAGCCTGTAATTGTAGATTAAATTTTTTAAGACACCGTATAATTAATGTATACATTTTTTTTCATATCTTGTATAACAACGGATATATTGAGCTTTATTGATTTTTTACGAAAATTCGACAACCATTATATACCATTAAACGATAAACTCTATAGCTAAGACTACTGCCAAGTCTCAGAGAAAGGGTCTATTTGAACAGAATCTTCTGGAAATATTTTAGTAAAATGAAAGACAATGACGGTTGAAACTAAGACTTCACGGTTTGTAAAACATTCGTCTTGAGACATTTTCTTTCCATAGCCCGTATTAGATTTAAGTTCTTTGCCTAAATGTTGCCAATTTTGACGTTTTAAATCGCGTCTTTGACGTTTTGAGGAAAACTCCAATTTATTTTTCTTTAAATGCCTATAACTTTTTTGTCTTTTGACGTTTAGAGCTAAATTTTGGTAGGTAATTTACCTATAGTTTTATAAACCTGTTTACCAAATGTGGTTTGTTATTTCCGAAGATATAATTTTTTTTCGAAAGAAAACACAAAATTTTCCGGGAAAACCTGGGTCGATTTTCTTGGCTAACGAACTTATCCAAGCCACTTGCAAAAGGAAGGTATTCACCAAACTTAATCAAAATCGGCCCATAATTTTTTGAGTTATCGGTGTGATACACATACATACATACATATATATATATATATATATATATATATATATATATATATATATATATATATATATATATATATATATATATATATATATATATATATACATATATACATATATATATATATATATATATATATATATATATATATATATATATATATATATATATATATATATATATATATACATATAAACATATAAAAATCGAAACTGACCCCGGATATGTGTTCTAGGGGGCCTAATTAGCGCTCATTTGAAGAAAGTTTTTCAAAATTCAAAAGTCGGGATCTCCTTCATTAGTGAATTTCTTTTAAGAAAATCCACTAATATAACAAGAATAGAACTTAAATTAAAATAAATGCTCGATGTGGCTACCTTGAGTCTGAATAAAAGCCTGTAGGCGCCTGATCATTGTTGCTCTGACTTTCAAAAATTCCAGGGGATTGTTATTGGATCACTTGACATCCCATCTTTGCATTGACGAGGCATTTGAATAATTTCACTTGGCGAATAATGAACTATGCTTTTTAGGTGATCGCAGAGGTGAAAGTCTAAAGGATTTACACCCGGTAAACCTGCAGGCAAAGTCCATCGATCCGGACGACATATTCATTGATCTGAAAATCGGTCATTCACAACGTGTCTAGATGTAAGACTAAAATGCGATGGTGCATCATCGTGCGTCGTACATACAGTAGAATGTCTTTCAAAAGCTGAGGCAATTCGTTTTGAAAAAAGTGGGCGTTAGACTGACCAGTTAATTGCCCTTCAATAAAGACAGGCCCGATCAAATTGTCACCGATTATTGTGGCGCAGAAATTGAAATTTGCGTTGGTTACGTTACTGAGGATTTTCTTTAGCCCAGTAATGCGAATTGTGGAAATTCAAAATGCCATCTCTTGGAAGACCAGCTTGATTAGTAAACAAAATGGATGGCGGAAAATTAGGACTGTGATCAACACACACTGAGAACCAACCGAAAATTCCACCCGTGTGGGGTAATCATTTTCTTCCAAACCCTACACTCGCTGTGGTAAAGACGAAAAAGCTGCTAACGCATAAATTTCCACACTGCAATGTGTCTGATATTTAATTGAGCAGCTATACGTCTGGTACTGATATTTGGATCCATTTCAATGAGTTATAAAATGCCTTTTTTAGTCTCACATTAGAAGGTTCTCATATTAGAAGGTGCTATTATCTCTTGGTTGTTTTTTAAAACAACCTTTATTTCTTAAACGTTCATCTATCCTTTGGAAGGTTTTTATCAGGTAGATGTCGACTAGGAAAACGATCAGCGTATAGTTAGTTGTCTTGCCTCTGTTGCATTGCGTTGAGCCAATCCACACATCGAATGCATATCAGCCATTTCCTCATTTGTTTAAATAGACATTCTCACCAAATTTGTCACAAACTTTGTTAACAACAAAACAACAAAAACACTTAACAAAAGTTTTTTGTATAAAAATGAAGGTAATGTTAATGATGTCAATGTTTGCAAACAAAACAAGCTAATGACAGTTCAATAAAATATCACACTTTAATGAAATATCCTGTGACATTTCAAACAATGATTTAAAATGTTGACGTAAACCCACTTACCCAAAAAAGTGAAATGTATCTAATTTATTAAAGGGTCAAAAGTATCTAACCCCCTTTTATCAGCAAACCAAGACAAATATGGAAATACATCAAGGAATACGTTTTGTAGCAAATGAAATGCTCTGTTTAAAATTTTTAACAAAAGATTTCTGTTTTTTTATGTAACTGAATTATAAAGAACCCATATAACTCCGCCATTGGTTACTTGAGAGGCGTAAAATTTGTATCAAATATGGCGTGTATATATGGAGTGGACGTTGTGTACCAAATTTTATTTGTCCATTTACTTTTATCACAAAATATGAAAAATCATAAAAAAAATTCAAACCTTCAACACTCTGTATCTTGGAAACAACAGGGTTTCGGACATAAACTAATAGGACTGTTCTTAGTTCTTTTGAGGTCCCCAATCACCCCACGACGTGTGTCCGACATGAAACACTATATATATATATATATATATATATATATATATATATATATATATATATATATATATATATATATATATAAAATTTTCAACAACACACTACGAGGGCCCACAGCCTAAATACTATCGTACCGTGGGTGTCGACAAGAAGGAAAGAGGCAACTTGTTAATTCTGGATTTGAAGGTATGGGGGTTCGGAGGAAAAGGAAAACCTTGTGCCGGCAAGGAATTCTACAACTTGGAAGTCCTCGGGACAAAAGAGGGGGCATAACAAGATGTTCTATTATTGGTGACTTGGACAGTAAAAGGGTGCATTCGCTCTGTTCCCCTGGTATATATGTTGGGGGCAGCAGGTGGATGTACTATGGAATAAAGCTCCCCTGAGCAGTGCCTGTGCAGAAGCGGCAGCGGCACCCCAGACGTGGGAGCAGTATTCGAGGTTTTGCCTTATTTGTGAAGTATATAAGGCATAGAGATTAGCTGGTGAAAAGTATTTGCGAGCCCGGAAGATGAAACCCAATTTCGTAGCAGCCGATTCTGCAATGTGTTACATCTTGGTGCCAATTGAGATTTCGATCCACAGAAATTCCAACAAGTGAAAAGGACTCATTACTTTGAATAACTTGGTTGTTCATTGTGATGGATCTAGAGCTGGTGTATCTCTTATGAGACAGAAAACAAGATTGAGATTTGGTGGAGCTGAATTGTACAAGATTTCTACTTCCCCAGTCTAATATTTTTTGGAGATCCACAGAGACAGAACCCTCCATGAGTCTGCGATCCTCATCTAATTGGGCTCAAGAGACAGGCTTATAATATTGTATATTTGAGTGGAATGCGCTGTCGTCCGCGTAGCTGTCAACTGGGATTCACCGTGTAGTTCCATAAACTTGTTCCAAGAATGGGTCACAAAGGAAAGGAGGTCGCGGTTAGACTGTGTTTTTTCAAGAAATTTTAGTAATTCGGTGTTTATATACTTTTCCATCACTTTAGAGATGACTGAAAGGAGAGAAATGGGCCTGTAGTTGCTAGGAAATGCTTTGGATCCCTTATTGGGAACGGGTTGTACTCGAGCAGTTTTCCAGTTACCAGGGAATATGCGTCTACTGTAAGATGTATGAAACAGACGAGTCAGCACAGGAGCAAGTTCTGGTGCGTATTTTTTGAGAACAATTGCTGGGATCTCGTCAAGGCCAGAGGCTTTCCTGGTATTAAAAGAAGGGAGCATCACCAGAACTTGCTCCTGTCCTGACTCGTCTCTTCCAGACATATTCCCTAGTAACTAGAAAACTGCTCGATTACAACCCGTCTCTTTAGCCCAATTAGATGAAAATCGCAGACTCATGAAAGGTTCTGTCTCTATGGATCTCCAAAAAATATTAGACTGTGGAAAGAAATCTTGTACAGTTTAACTCCACCAAATCTCAGTCTTGCTTTCTATCTCATAAGGGATACACCAGACATAGAACATACTGTCCAGGTCACCAGACATAGAACATCTTGTTATGCCCGCTCTTTTGTCTCGAGGACTTCCAAGTTGTGGAATTCCTTGCCGGCACATGTTTTTCCTTCTCCTCCGAACCCCCAAACCTTCAAGTCCAGAATTGACAAGTTGCCTCTTTCCTCCTTGTCGACACCCACGGTACGATAGTATTTAGGTCGTAGCCCTCGTGGTGTGTTGTTGAAATAAAAAATCAAATAAAAAAGTTGCCCTTTTCCTCCTTGTCGACACCCACGGTACGATAGTATTTATGCTGTGAGCCCTCGTGGTGTGTTGTTGGAATAAAAAAAATTAAAAAATATTGTTTTGGGTTATTTTCAACCGTTCTGCAACTACAGGGAGTTGAATGGAAAAAAAGTGGTCTACTTCAGACGTTTGTATTAATCGACATGTGTGCAATATTAACATCGGGTTTTGATATAATAAATGTTTTTTTTAGTGTAGATTGAGCTTATGCACGTTAATAATGACAATTTATTTGTTAATATACAAGGAATTAATCTTTTTCGAAATTTAAAAATACTTTTTTTTTTCAAATGCAACATAAATATTTTGACTTTGTGAATGCAGAATTTCTTACGATACTATATTTGAATAAGTTAAATTAAATACGAAAGGAGGTACATCAGTTAAAAACTTTTATTTGTGCATACTACAATTCTCATTTTATTTATTTATCAGACGAAGTCATTAAGAAATCAAACATTGATTGTTGTTGCCCTTACTTGGTGAAACTTGTCCATACTACATACAGACTTGGAGACTACTTCTCTGGCTTCACTGTTGGTTTTCGTTGGTGAAAGACGTAGCCGGCGCGTGAGATAACTGGAGCAAGTGGCCCTTCGAATTCTGGAAGTTCTAGGATGTTCTTCAATGCTTCTGTGACTATAGTTTCGCTGCTTGACAGCATTCTCAGACAGATTAAAATTGAATTAGTACGAAACCATGACAACTACAAATAAAGATCTGTTGCTATGTTATGATATGATGTTTTGATCAAAACATTTATCAAATTGAAAATAAAAATGAAACACAGATGACAGATGAGGCTTTCAAAATGTCTATGTGATGTATGTCAATATTTAACATAAAAATAGAACTAGCCTATAATAACTATGATAACAGTTACAACAATAAAATAACTAAACAATAACAGTATAAAAGCAGTCTCTATACATCGAAAATATCGACATACATCAGCTCATTATCTTATTACAAAAATTTTAAATACCTGTACAAATACATAGGTAGCTTTTAAATCTTACAACACGACGCGTGATTTATTATTTAACGCTAAAGAAAAATCTTGTTTCCTGACAAAAGCTGGAGTTTATAAATTAGCTTGTACACATTGTAACGCAATCTACATCGGTCAAACTTCTAGAAATTTTAACACCGGATACAAAGAACATATTTCTGCATTTATAAATAACTACGGTGACAAATCTACATTTGCAAAACATATTATTGATACCGAACATAGACCTACAGTAAATAACCGTATACAACCACTACATTTTTATAATGACAAGCGTAAACTAGCCTTTTTTGAAGCTTTGGAAGTCAAAAAGCACACACACGACAATAGCTGCCTTGTTTTAAACGAGCAAACTGATTTAATGAATTCCCCTTTCTTGGATATTCTTCTTTCTAATTAAATAAGTCAAAGAAAATAAATTTAATTATTCTTTCAAAAAAGTTGTAATAAGATAATGAGTTGATATGTGTCGATACTTTCGTTGTATAGAGACTGCTTTATTACTGTTATTGTTTAGTTATTTTATTGTTATAACTGTTATCATAGTTATTATAGGCTAGTTCTATTTTTATGTTAAATATTGACATACATCACATAGACATTTTGAAAGCCTCATCTGTCATCTGCGTTTCATTTTTATTTTCAATTTGATAATTTTTTTGATCAAAACATCATATCATAACATAGCAACAGATCTTTATTTGAAGTTGTCATGATTTTGTACTAATTCAATTTTAATCTGTCTGAGAATGCTGTCAAGCAGCGAAACTATAGTCACAGAAACGTTGAAGAACATCCTAGAACCAGAATTCGTAGGGCCACTTGCTCCAGTTAGCTTACGCGCTGGCTACGTCCTTCACCAACGAAAACCAACAGTGAAGCCAGAGAAGTAGTCTCCAAGTCTGTATGTAGGAAGAAATCAAACATTAGATGCAGAATTTTGTTAAAACTTATAAAACATATTCAAAAATGCTTCTGCTTTCCTGAATACAAACTCAATGTTACAAAGTTTTCTTTGATTCTGTTCAACATCGGCCGGGTAATACTTCTAAAAGCTGGTTGTATACCATTTCGTCACATTAATCAGCGTCACATATTTGCAGGACCAATCCACTACGATTATATTTGGCCCGTTGTGGAAAAGTCGTTGGTGTGTTAGCACGGTGCGATCCCAGTATGTTGTATTCTGAGTATTTTAGAATATGCTCAGGAGTGTATCTACAGGGTGTTCTACAAGCTCTATGACAGACTTTGCCAGATGATATCTATCAAAATTCTAAACATTTTTTGTTAGTCAATATGAGTCCGATTCGTTTTTGTTTAAAAGTTACAAGCATTTAAAGAATCATAATTTTTCCAGTCAAGCAGGAAGTGACACAAGATCATTTGAATGTAAAACAATGCACACCTATAAAATATAGGTACACCTACTTCAATCAAAAGTAGGCTGGTAAAGAAAAATGACAGTTGTTATGACAATACTTCGTGTAAAAGTTCTAAATAAACAATGCATTTATTCACAACTGAGCAATATGCAGATATTCTGTTTGTATATGGGTATTCCAATGGGAACGCCAGAGAAGCAGCTCGAGAATATCGACGCAGATATCCAAATAGACACCAACCTGCCCATACGGTGTTTAGTGCATCATTTCGTAGACTTCGAGAAGCAGCTAACCCCGCTCCAAAAAAGGCTATTCGTCCTACTGAATAAATGCACAAGACAAAGAAAATGTAATAGATGCTGCCCTTGATAACCATTCAATTAGTGTTCGGCTTATATCTAGTAACGTTCATGTATCACCAAATTTTGCATGGCATGTATTGAACAGAGAAATGTTACATCCGTTTCATCGTCAAAATGTACAAATGTTGCATGCTGGAGATGCCCCACAGCGATTAGAATTTTGTTGCTGGTTACTTCAGAAACAAACACAAAATGATAGAGTCATTTCGCTCGTCATGTGGTATGATGTAGCGTGCTTTAATAGGGACGGCATAAATAATAATCATAATGAACATGTATGGGCGTTGCAATATCCACATGCAATTAGATCAAGACGATTTCAGCAACGATTCAGTGTCAACGTTTGGGGTGGCATTTTCAACAATAATCTATTATCTGTGCATGTTCTACATGATCGTTTAAATGCAGATCTGTATAGACATTTCTTAGAACACGACTATTTAGAGTTCATTGATGTCGTACAACTTAATATTATTCAGAATATGTGGTATCAACACGACGGCGCACCACCACATAGAGTAAGATAAGTTGCTGCTTGGTTAAATGAACATTTCCCAAATAAATGGATAGGTCAAGGAGGTCAAATATCTTGGCCACTTCGTAGCCCCGATCCTAATCCTCGGAATTTTTATTTATGGGGACACATGAAGCAGCTGGTCTACCATGTTGAAATCACTACCCATCAGCAGTTACTTGAAAGAATTCAAGATGCAGCTAACCAAATAAGAACTGATCCAAATCTCATCCTTCGAGTGACCGAATCTTTAGTTCGTCGATGTGAGGCTTGCATTCAAGCCGAGGGTGGACATTTAGAACAAATTCTATAGTCGTTTGGTGATTTTCATTTAAGTTAAATTTTTATTGTTAATTGTTAATAAAGGTTCAGTGCTCGTAAATTCTTAACAAAAGCGAATCGGACCCATGTTCACTAAGAAAAATTGTTTAGAATTATGAGAGCTATTATCTGGCAAAGTTTTTCATAGAGCTTGTAGAACACCCTGTATAGTAGGGCACCTTACTAAGATTAGAAGACCCATTTCCAGAGCCAGTTCCTGATGAAGCATTCTCGCAACTGTGTTGTGCCTCTCTTTGTACTCTGTTACAGCAAAGGCTTGACATCGTCCGGTGACATGCTGGATTATTATTATTATTATATATTATTATTATTGAGCGAGTTAGACCACGGCAAAGCAAGTCGCAAATCTTTAGTATTTCAAATTAGATTTATTTATCGTAGATGTACCAGATACTCAATCTTTGGATTCATAACATTTGCTGGTCGGTTTAAATAATTATTCCTTTATAATTTCACCGACATTTTTTAAGCTTCTCTGTTATTGCGTCTACACCACACTTTGTCAAATTGTTCTCCCGTAATGCAAGGACCTAGTGCGTCTAGATTTATCATTTCGATCCCATTTATATATTTTTTTCACTATCAATTTAAACTCAGTGACACAATTCTCCAAGATAAGCTTCTCATAGTTCGAAATAATGTAATTTATAAATCTCATTGGCATTTCAAATAAAAACGGTATCGTAAATTAACAACGTAATAAATAATAACCCCAAACTACCAACACTAATAGTAAAACATTTCAGAGTGATCGCCGAGGATGCGGAGTTGCTGCAGTTGACACCCGAGCACGCCAAAATCATCCACGACTTGTACCCCGCCAATCACATGGAGTGCGTGGAGGTCTTTAAGCGGCTCTTGGATAAGCTGCCATGTTATGGTATATTCTCGTCATCAGGGGAACTAGCCGCCTGGATGGTTCAATCATACTACGGCGCTATGTTTTCCATGCAGACGCGGCCAGACTACAGGAGGAAGGGCTATGGACTCATACTAGCTAAGTACCTGACAAAGATTGTTACCGAGAGAGGATATATACCATTCGTCGTCATTAGACCAGAAAATGATGCTTCTAAAGGTAATTTCATACAAATCTATTAATATTATCTCAATATAGACAGGCGTGAGAGTAAACGCGACTTAACTTTACGGTTAAGACGTTTGAATTTTTAAAACAATTTACTGTGACTTTAAACTATTAATACATAAAGTAAAAGGAGAATATAAATTTAATACAAAATAAGATATCAACATACATGTGATATAAACTAACTTAGCACGCAATGTGCAGAGTCTCTAACTCGGAACAAGAATGAACGCGGTTCCACTGGTTTTTTTTCTTCCTCAGGGCTCGTCCGCGGCCTTGCCGCCCAGATAGCACTGCAACCTTTGGTTGATTGTGCATACCCTTAGTCTTACTCCACCCATTCCAAAATCACTGTGCCTTGAACTAGTCTGCACAGCGATTCGTAGGGTGAAGTTTTATATTGCTCTGTCTCCGGTCTAGACTGACCGTAGATCAGTTGTCTTTTGCGGTCCAGAGCTTTACACTCGCACAATATGTGCTGGGCTGATTCCTTCCCCTCGCTGCAAAGTTTGCATGCGAGGTCCCCTTCGAACCGCCCCATTTTATGCAGGTGTTTCTTGACGGCCATGTGTCCCGTCAAGAGACCTGTTGTATTTCTGAGCTGTCCTCTGCTGAGATTTAGCAGCTCCACAGCTCTCTTTGAACTGGGTCCGTCAATTATTGACTTCCCATGTCTGAGCCCTGGACAGTCCGCCCAGTACACCTTGTGTTGGTTTCTGACCCAGGACTTAATTGCTCCCCTGGCAGTGCTCTTTGTCACGCCCAGAGCCGTTTCTGGTTCCATAAATGATTCTGCTGACCCTCTCTTCGCGAGACTGTCAGCTTCTTTATTGCCTTTGACCCCCGAGTGACCCAGCACCCAGATGAGGGTCAGCTCCTTCTGCCCAGCCAGGTATCTCGTCTCGTCTCGGCACTCACTCACCAGCCAGGAATTTACCCGTGGGCTACTTAGTGCCTTAAGGGCTGCCTGGCTGTCTGTGGCTATGAGGATCCGCTTGTTGGTGTAGAACCTCCTCTTGTTCTCCCGCACACAGTGCAGGATGGCGTACATTTCGGCCTGAAACACCGTTGCATGGGCTCCTAGGGAAATACTATGACCTGCCTCCGTCCCACGCTCCCCGCCGGATCGGTCCGTGAACCAGACGAGCGCGTAGCGTGGTATGCCCGGCGTCTCCTCCCGCCATGCCTCGCGGTCGGGGATTTCCACTGTAAAGTTGTTTTCCCTGCACATTCGCGGGCTCGCGAAGTCTGACCTCATTTCATGCATGGGCTCCTTCACGATCTCCTGAATTTTGCAGTGGCGCCTGAAGCCTGGGTTGATCTTCAGTCTACCATTGCAGGCTAGTCTGTATAGTCCTAGCCTGGACTCCCCATAATAAATAAGTGTAGGGGGGGCAGATCCAGCAACACCTCCATGGCGGCTGTTGGGCTTGAAGCCATGGCCCCTCTGATGCCTAGGCAAGCCATCCTTTGGATCTTGCCTAGTCTTTGTTTGGCGCTGGATTGTGTCACCTTAGGCCACCAGACCAGTGCCGCGTATGTTAACGATGGTCTGACCACACTTGTGTACAGCCAGTGAGCCATACTAGCTCCTAGTCCTCACGTTTTCCCATATAACCGCCTAGTGACGGCTAAGGTCATGACTGCCTTACGCAGTATTTTTCCAATGTGACCATTCCAGGTTAGCTTAGAGTCCAATACGACCCCAAGATATTTTACCTCCCTGGCCATTGTAATGCCCCTACTGTATAGAGTGAGAATTATGTGGCTGTCGCACTTCCTCCTCCTCGTAAACGGCACGACGGTTGCTTTCTCGGGGCTCACCCCGAGCCCTTGATCAATCGTCCACCCTTCCACCACTTTCAGTGCAGTCTGCATGCGCTCCCACACTGCCTGTGTGACTTTTCCTCGGACTATGATGACAATGTCGTTCGGATAGCCCTGTACCTCATACCCCCCTCCCGAGAGCCTCCCCAGCAGGCCGTCCACGACTAGGCACCAGAGCAAGGGAGACAGAACACTCCCCTGCGGACACCCCGCCGCGACCCCCGCCAGCAGAGTCCCTCCCGCAAGTGAGGTGAGCACCGCCCTGTCCCCGAGCATGGAACCGATCTACCTGCAACAGGTGTCCTCTATTCCACGCTTCCGGACAGCTGCCAGAACCGATCCAAACGAGGTGTTGCTAAAGGCCCCCTCTATGTCTAGGAAGACGTTCCACTGGTGCTCAACCTATTTATAGAAAATCCCCCAGGCGTTGGCTCTATTGTTCCCCGAGGTGACTTTGATCTTGCTGACGTTGGTTCTCACGTGTGGTATTCCGTCGTTCTCAGCTCGCTAGCTTGCAGGCGCCTCCAATCCTCATGCTGACACAGCTGTCCTGCTCGTGAGAAGGTGACCTAATAGTATAAAGGCCCATTGTTGTGGCTCTATTTATCTCGCGATATCAACAAATGCAGACTCTCGTCTGTACATTTGTTGATGGTTCACTATCGTCAAGTACCCGCTTACAACTACTTAAAATTGTATTCATGATTCTATATACACTGTATAAATCTATTGCTACTCGAATATCGTGAATTGCAGTTAACACGCAAATGACAACATACACATTCACGGTAGATGGATCGACTCGACTGAGACCCTCCATACAGACGTTATAGAATATTCTGACCAAATCGGAACTTCTCGTGAAGCCGCGAGAATGTCCGCTATGTTGGACGTAAGACAACAACAAGAATTTTTTGGAGATTCCGTTTTTGGTAATGGCACGTTTCGTAGTGCTATATCTTCAAAGGCGATAAGCCCCTCTCGGAGCACATTTTTCGGTCAGAAATCCAGCTTTTGCTCCCGTTTCTCGGATTTGTTCACCCCAGCATCCCCAAAAAGTTTTGCCTCGATAAAATTCGCCCTTTTACGTTTCAGACGGGCTGTTTCTCCTGCAGCTTTCCGCCCGCTCCCAGCGACGTTCTAAAAATACGGCTTCTTCGGGCCCTTGTGTCGCTGCTCCCCGTTCGATCGCCCCCGTTCACCTCTCAATGCCTGCATCAATCACGTCCACCTCGCCCACTTTTTAAATCATCAAAATGCAACAATTGCCAACGACATTATCGACATTTAATCGTTTTCTGTCAAAATCGAATGCTTTATTCCTCGCTGCTTTTTACAAGTGGCGCATTGTGGTTATTTGAGAGTTTTAAGTTTCAAACTAGGACATCATCTTCAACGTTTGTAGAAATTTTGAGCTTTTTACCTCAAATGTCTAGGTTACAATTTTTTGTCTAAATTGACTGGACTATTTCCGAAACAAATTATGATCAAAATATTTTTATAAAAATTCTCTGCCATGGCGCACTTGCTGCGTCTAGATCTTTATTTGTGGTTTAATTTTAGTATCTCTTTTGTTTCTTTCAGGTCTTTACACGAAGCTAGGATTCAAGAAACATTTCGAGACAGTGAGGGCTATCTTACGCCCCCGCGAGATGGCAAGCGACGAGCAGGGTGGAGGGACAAATGCAGAACAAAAAGAAGAACAGAAAGAAGTAAAAGAAGAACAACAATAAATCTATGAAACTAATTTTCGATTGCTAAGCTGCCTACGCACACTGTCAAGCCAGCAGCAGCAGCAGCTTATCTGAACATAGAGAACCACCCCTTTGATTTCATAATCTCTGCGTTCTATAATTTTTATATTGACATGTCTGGTGCAAACAAGTCTGACGCAGCGGCGCTATCAATGATGCAGGTGTCCCCAAAAAGAAGCGTCAAACGTTTAATGGCAGATTCCATATGCAGAAACATGCACATTAAACCGGTTCATCTATATTGAACGCCTTCCAAGACACAACCCTTTAGGATAAGGCATTTCTAAACAAATTTTTACCAAGTACATAACTTGGGAACCGCTAAACCGAGTATATTTTAAATCGATAGATTTTAAACTACTTTTTTACATTATAAACACCAAAAAATAAAAGAAATTTATTTGCAAGAGGTTTATTTTCGAACTCTTCAGTTTTTGTGCACATAACGTTATTGTTTTACTACACTTTTAAGGGCTGTCTAATTTAGCAAAAATCTTCAATCTTGTAGAGATTTGATATTAAATTTTATTATATTAACCAATTAAAACCCCGCAAGCTAAAATTTGATTTTACCATTTGCATGAAATCATTTCTGAAATAGAATTGTTTCAATAAAAAGCAGTGTGCTGTTGATATTAGACTAGCTTAATATTTGTGCTTTCTTCTATGGTAGAAACATACTCAAAGAATGTAGATAGTCGGACGTAAAACTGTTAATTCGTTATTGAATAGAAGTAAAACTAGGAAATAAGAGTAGGTAGCGGATCGATTGAGGCAAGCAGACTAATACATTTAAAATATTATGGGATATCTATAACTGACATGACAGCTGACAGATAAGAATTTCTCTAGATCTGGGCACTTGAGGCAGACGCACTGGCACATTTGAAATCATTACCGACATGAGATTTGACAGTTGAGAGGTGACTGATAAGAAAATCCCTAGATTGCGAAACTGGAAGCACAAATAATTAAAACAGTGTTACAATATATATATATATATATATATATATATATATATATATATATATATATATATATATATATATATATATATTCAGAAAGATTTCTGCGGTCTTTAATGTGAGATATACTTGGTTCTCGGGTTGAACCGCGTCCAGAATTTATGAAAACTCGACATTTCGGCTCCTGTTTTGGAGCCATTTTCAAGAGGTAAAGGAAATATGTAAGGACACTCTAAGGCCTCAATCTGCCTACTACAGATGTCTCTGAGGCCTATGGTTGAACATACTGAGACCTCACAGACGATCTCTGACGAGATTTGGGGAGTAGGCAGATTGAGGCCCCATAATTGAGCTACAACAACCTAACCCACCTTTGTCCACAGCTCTAAGGAGTAGGCAGATTGAGGCCTTAGAGTGTCCTTAAATATTTCCTTTACCTCTTGAAAATAGCTCCAAGACAGGAGCCCAAACGTCGAGTTTTCAGAAATTCTACACGCGGTTCAACCCAAGAACCAAGTACACAAAGATACGTCTTTCGCTTTAACCCTTCATATTGCTGTAAGTATTGATATCCATGCAGCAAATTATAAATATATTTGAAGGAGAATTGCTTTTTATAACAATGTATATATATATATATATATATATATATATATATATATATATATATATATATATATATATATATATATATATATATATATATATATAACAATGGTAGAAATTTACTGCAGAGTTTTGTGGCCAATGGACGTAATGTCCGAAGCCAATTCCTTTCACACACACACACCCAGGTCCATTAGCTGTTCGATCATCTGCTTCTTTTGAACTTGTGTTGTTCTACACCCTTTTTTCATTACAGTCCCTTTCTATCTTTGAAAGAACGGCCTTCTCTTTGCATTAGCTTCTTGTCTTCTATGGATGCCGGAAGCTCCTATGCCGTACTGGCAAATACCTTTATTGTACAGTTATCTCACTGATTTGTAAACAAATTTGTCTACGCCTCCTTTCGATGCTAAATATGATATATCGTCTCTGACTGATGCACACGTTCTTCCCCCGCCACGCAGTCAAGAATCACACTATACTATTCTCGCCTATGACTGCGCTATTCCACGAAGAACATCATTACTGTCTTGAAGAGGCCTCTGTAGAAGCAACATACCTTAACACTTCAATAGCACGGTCTAAACAAATTATCTTCTTGAAAGTGGTTTTAGTTCGAAGACATCATCCTGAATGTTCCAGCTTCTTAAAGTAATCGAATACCACTTAATATTTAGTACATAAACACATTTTCTGTTATTTCTGCATCAAATGCCTAATTCCAGAAAACTACTTATCTACTAAATGTTGTGTCAGTTATGCAGATCCCTTACCCCTTAACAAAGTAGTTCAAATGTACCAGTCTCTCTCTGCCTCAAGTGTCGAAATTTAGAGATGTTTGAAGCTGTCTGCTGTGATGTTGGTAATGCAGACCCCATACTTAATCACACAAGTTTAAATGTACCAAATGCCTCAACTGACCCACTACCTACTAATAAGAAGATACTAAATATTATTTGCAACATGACATACAACTTTTTATTCCAAATCATTAACAACCTTGCTAAAACTATTATATTATTATAATTACTACTACTATACAGTGTGTCCCAAACTGGATAGGAATGTATTGCTATCTCTGTTATTATTAGAGATAGGGAGACGGTCAAATTAGCTATGTTTTGTATAATTTCATGCACGTTCCAAATATGACTTGTATTTTGCCCTGCTTCCTTTCGTTTTCTAGTTATTTTGAAGAAAAAAAAATTGTCGATATCTTTTTTCTTCAATATTTAAGTAGGCGTTGATCTGACATGTCTAAGACTTGCACATTATCAGGATACTTTTTACAGAGTAATCTTTTTGTGCCATTCTCAACTTATGATTGTCGTTTGTTTTTGAGCTACAGGTATCAACGTTTGTTTTTATTAAGGCAGTCATATTGGATTTTTTGCTCATGTGATAGCCTGTAAAAAGAGATTTCCGATGATGTACAACATGCTTGAGAAATCGTATAATTGCACTGACAATTTTGACAAAAACCGTTTTGAGGATAGTAAGCTATGAAATCCAATACCAGAAAACAAATGACAAAAAAAAGTGTTCAAAAAGCAGTAGGCCATGGAATCTAACAATAGACTTCTACTTTTAACATACTTTTCCGTGATGATTCACGATAAAAAAATATTGTGATTTAATTTACAATACTTAATTAGGTAATAATGCTAGGTAATATTATGTAAAACAAATAACAAATAGAAACTTAGACTCCACAAAACATCACAATTAGAAACGGAGCTCAACAAGTAATAAAATAGAAACTTAAAAATACACTAAATAGAAAATTGTTCAATATGGCCACCGTTTTGTTCAATGCACTTTATACACCTTTTTGAAACATGCCTGCAAACTCTGGTGAGGGTGTTTTGGTTAATATGATTTATAGCTTTCATGATTCTGTTTCGTAATTCATTGATATTTTTTGGTGGATCGAATTTTTACACATAATTCTTCAGAGTACCCCAAAAATAAAAATCCATGGGTGTTATATCAGTTATATCAGGACTTCGAGCACACCAATGAACCGGCCCATTGTTACAACTGACACGATTATTAAAATTTTGGTACAAAAATTCTTTGACGATCCTAGCATTGTGAGCTGGACAACCGTCTTGTTGGTAGCAAATCTCGTCTAAATTATCATGAACTCTTCTAATTGTTGGTAAGATATCATTTCTCAATAGACTAAGATACCTTTCCCCAGTTAAATTATTTTTAAAAAGAACGGACCAACAACGAGGTTACCTGATTTTTTTTTAAATTAACTGTCTAATCTACAAATAAAAATAACAGTTTTTCACCTAATAAGCCGCACCAAACATTAATACCAAATCTGTCTTGCAATTGTCTTTCTTCCTTTAGATGGGGATTTTCATTTGCCCAATAATGCCTATTATGGCGACTATACACACCACAATTTGCAAATCTGGATTCATCAGTCCATATTATTTTCAAATGAAAATTTTCATTTTGCTGACATTGTCTTTAATACCATCTGCAGAATTGAAGTCGCTTATGGTAAAAGTCAACATTTAAGCCTTGTACGATTGTAGGTTTGTATGGATGGTAATGACTTTGTTTTAATACACCGTGTACCATACTTTTTGGAACGTCAATTTGTTTACCATAAAACCGAACAGATTGCGGAGGGTTTTCGTTTGAAACCTGTAAGACGGTATTATTTCTTTCTTAATTTCTAGGCATTGGTAGTTTCTTTGCGTGGAAGCTACCGTCGTTCAATAGATTGGGCACTATCCTGCGAAATATTTTGGTGTTTGGTTGTCGTCTTTCTGGGTAGTTGTTTTGTTATTAATTTGCAACTGCCTCAGTATTTCGGTTAGAACGAATATAACATTCCAACATGTCAAAATATTCTTCATTACTGAACATATTGAATAATATTTAAAATAAACAAGAAATAAACTATTAAGTACAGAATTTTTAGCAACTTGTTAAATACACCTCAAATTGTTCAGATAATTAAGAATTACAGTATTCTTAATTATCGCGATAGTGTTATATCCATAGAAACCTTTCTTCTCTTGTTTTTCAGTTGACTTACGTTTAAAAATCAAACAATTTTCAAAGGCGTCTGCGTAAATCATTAATCTGCCTTTTATTGAGTTCTGTTAGTAAATTTAGTTATTTACTAGGTTTACCTATTTAATTAAAATATAACAATTTTTTTGGATAATGTTGTAATGTAAAATATCATTTGTAATAATGGGCCGATTTATTGGTGTGCTCAAAGTTCCTATTTTTTATTGTGAATCATTACGGAAAATTATGTTAAAAGTAGAACTCTATTGTTAGACTCCATGGCCTACTGCTTTTTGAATACTTTTTTTGTCATTTGTTTTCTGGTATTGGATTTCATAGCCTACTATCCTCAAAACGGTTTTTCTCAAAATTGTCAGTGCAATTACAAGATTTCTCAAGCATTTTGTACATCATTGGAAAGCTATTTTCACAGGCTAACACGTGAGCAAAAAATCCAATATGGCTGCCATAATAAAAACAAACGTTGTTACCTGTAGCTCAAAAACAAATGACAATCCAAAGTTGAGAATAGCACAAAAATATTACTCTATAAAAAGTGTCCTGATAATGTGCAAGTCTTAGACATGTCAGATCAACGCCTACTTAGATATTGAAGGGAAAAAAATCGACATTTTTTTAAAATAACTCGAAAACGAAAAGAGGCAGGGCAAAACACAAGCCATATGTGGAACGAGCATGAAATTCTACAAAACATCGCTAATTTAACCGTCTCCCTATCTCCAATAATAACGGAAATAGCCATACATTCCCATCCAGTTTGGGACACACTGTATATATTACATTATTTTTTCATAACAAGACCCAAAACAAAGCGGAAATGCTCACGAAAATATTAACTACGGTGGCAAAAAATTATACCTGAAAACATACAAGCTTATTTCAGAAACGTGGGTTCCAGAGAAGTGACAGAACTTGAATATTTGCTGAATTTGGAATTTACAAAATATACTATCAATACCCAAATAACTGCTTAAACTACTGAAACTAAGAATGATGTTGAAAAAGTGATACTAAATATGTATAAGCAGAACTGGTGAAGCAAAAGATAGAAAAATATACAAAATTGTAATAACACGTATCACCACAGACCAAAGAAAAGATGAAAAACCTACAAGATCCTCATGCTCTAGTAAATATCAAAATATGCTACACCAGCTTTTCTCTCGTTTATAGTCATTAAAAAGCTTACAATTTAATTTAAATAAACATTCTGGATCCAATCTTAAGAGAACTAGCAATCTCACAAACCTAATATACGGACAAGAATAACCTTGCAAAATACAAGAATTGCATTTAAAATTTATTGGACATTTACTAGGTTTTTTCTTTTTTTTTTGGTGAAACATGGTTTGAGACAGCTTTTTAGAATAGCATCTGCAAAAGTGGTTAGAAGTGATCAATAAGCGGAGAATGAACACTGTAATAAAATTTATCAATGTCGAACGTGCCTGAATTATCTGATGCGTTTCCAATGAGCGAAAAAGAGTTGAGACAATTTACTAAATACTGCAAGAGAGACGCATTCGAAAATCAATTAAAAACATAATATTTTTAGAGCTCATGAGCGAAACATATTAGTTAAGAATTTGATGAAGTAGAGCCTAACATAAATAACTATGGATGATATTGAACCGCCACCTAAGACGCAAGTGTGTAACGTCCCGTGGCCTAAAGTAAAACAAAGCTTTCCGCAATATATGTATACCCAACAAAGATGCCTACAACAAAGGTGTAGTAGATATATACTATTATCTTGGACCGTTAAGGACACTTTTTTTGTAGAATGCTGTGTTGGGGACACCTTGGTTGTAGGCCTCTTTCAACAAAGAGGTCTGTAACATAACGACTTTTGTTTTCGTCGTCGTAACGTTACACACCAGGATATTAGTTGGCCGATGGAAATTACAGAGCATATCATCTACACCTACTTACATGTATTTGTGCATCTTAGTAGTCGACAAATGTGAAGAAAAATATAAATTATACTTGCCAAAAGTAATAAACTTGCAGGGAGCCTGAATCAAAATATAACATACAATCAAATGTCGACAGAACTAAAGATGATATGATACAAGTCAGTTTTCAGACCAACACCAACCTATATCGAAATCAGACATAAACACTGAGAAAGAAGAAATATAACCAAGTAGAGGTTCATGAAAAAAAAGTTTAACGTCAGATCCTGATAAAAGAAGAAGACAAAGGGTGAATGGGAAAAAATAAAGAGCTCCATATACTGTGTACCTATAGAAAACCACTAAAAAAGGAGGTAGCCCCAGTCAAAAAATTGATGTAGTTGGGTTACTTGGAGAGATACAAAGACAGCTGAACAGCAAAAATATTTAAAAAAGATGGTTTTAGCAGGAGATAATAAAGGGAAAGACCAAGAAGACGGCATGAAGTTCCAGTCTTACCAAACATAAAAGAAAAAACTCTGCTGTTGTTAACAAACTTCCTGGAAGCTAATGAAATGGCCCACTAAAGGAGTTACAGAAAACCAACGAGAATTTGTTTGTTTGTAGATTGCTACGTGTGAAACATTAGCCCCTAAAATGTAGATATGGTATATAACATAAAAGAGAAAAGTAATGCAAAACCAAAGCAAAGGACAAAAGTGCCTTGGACTTGAAGATCTATTATTATCTCACATATGTATTCTTCTATTACATATCAAGCTTTTTAAAATATAATACACTCACCCAGTTCAGGCCCAGAAATAATTGCAGTCTAGAGAAACAAATGTGAGATCGTAATGGCCGATAGCTAATGTAAATCTATTTTCAAATTTAATACAACAAAAATGGACTATAAATTCTACATTTATTCATTAATTTTCTTAATACCCGTGAGACACTTTATGGCGAGGAATGTCTATTAATGCTTGTTTTATAGATTTGGGAAATGCATTTAACAAAAATACAGCGCCACAAAGTGATATATTACGAAAACTAGACGTCGACGACAAATATAAATTTCCACAACCACCAAAAAGGTTCGGTCTGTGTTATAAATAATATATCTTATGAACATTCTGCAACTACAGAAGTAAGGCAAGAGTGTTAATAAATATTTATTCTGGTCACCCCTTTCCACCAAGAGGCAATAGGCAAAGCTAAAACGATGTAATCGTAAATGGTTGAATTATAACTTAAGATTGATTTCTTAGTAAACAGAGCTGGGCGTTTCAAGTGACCCATGAAGCTGCACATCAATCGATTTGCACAAGTGAGAAGTATTAGATTAACACTGAACAGCAAGAAGCCTTAAATTGTGATCACAAGCAAAAAATAGCAGAACAACACTGCCATAAGAGAATAATTATTGCAGGCAACATTCCACTTATATAAGGTTACATCTTTAGGAACGTCATCGATAGATCTTACGATTACTCTGGCAGAATTACACCAACATAAGAAAATGCTATGTAACATAAGTCTTTGATTACACTAAATCTTCGACTCTAAAGATTCCACAGGGTGGGGCATAATGGAGGGGCGTTTTTAAAATAACAACAACTCCGCTGTTTTGAATTTTAAAAAAATGTATTTAAAAAAAAATTGAAGTATACATATTACCATTTAACAACTAAAATGTGAAATTATGTTTTGAAAATAAAGTCAGGCAGATGACGACCGTTTTCGGCAATGCACCGCTTTAGTCGTTCCTCAAAGTTCCGCATCACCATCGCACACAAGTCGATGTCAATTGCCCTAATTTGTGCTGTGATTGCTTCTTTCAACTATTGCAGATTTCGAGGCATATCGGCATAAACTTTTGCTTTTAGGTATCCCCATAAAAAATAATCAGCAGCTGAGAGATCAGGGTAACGAGGGGGCCATGGCACATCACCGAAGCGGGAGATTACGTGTCCAGGGAAAATGCGATGCACAACTTCTATGGAGGCTCTGGCTGTATGTGCCGTGGCACCGTCTTGTTGGAACCAAACATTTCTTGCATCGATTCCTCGTCGTCGCAATTCTGGGATGAAAAAGTTTTCTAACATAACAATGTACCGCACGGAGTTTACAGTTGCGGTTGCTCCTTGTGCATCCTCGAAGAAATAAGGGCCGATTACTCCAAGACGGCTCACGGCACACCAAACGGTGACTTTTTACTGTGAAGTGGACGTTGATGCAGTTCACGGGGGTTTTCTGCTGCCCAATATCGGCAGTTCTGCTTGTTAACAGAACCGCAAAAATAAAAATGAGCCTCATCGCTCATCATTATTACAGGTTCATTTTCATCCGCAAATATAATTTGCATTCTTTCAGCGAATAGCTGGCATTGAACAAAATCTCCTTCATTCAGTTGTTGGACAACCATTAGCTTATAGGGGTGAAAGTTAAGGTCTTTGTGTAAAATCCTGCGAAGTGTTCGACTACTCATTCGAACTGCTGCAGCCCGTTTTCGGACAGAAAGCTGTGGACTGCTTGTCTCACCCTTTCTACGGCAGCTGGTGTCCTTACACTTCGGGGACGGCCTTTAGGTTTTGGATTAATTGCTGATGCCGTCGTTTTAAAATTCTGTACCCACCTGTTGATTGTGTCACGTTTAGGAACTGAACCGTTACGACCGATATTGAAGCGTCGACGAAAGCGCCTCTGCACAACAATAACGGACTCGCCGGATTTTAAATACTCCTCAACTGCGAACGCGCGATGTTCTCTTGTCCAGATAACTATTGTAACTAACAAACGGTAAGCTTGCCTGAATCGAACGATGTCAACCGCGGCCCTCTACCCCCACCCGTTCGCGTGTACTAACCGCTCTAAAAACGCCCCTCCATTATGCCCCACCTTGTATGTACGATACCTAGGTGGTAATCGTTTTAGTTTTTAAGCAAAAGCATGAAACCGTACCAAAACCTCTTGCAAGATGCGTTTCAATTCTTGTGTAGTTGCTAGATGCTGAGAAGATCGTAGGTGCATTGTGTGACAAATATATCAGTGACTGTCACACACAACCCATAGAATTTTTCATGCAGTCAAGGAGGGAAAACATTCAACTTTAGTCAATGATGCGATATAACAAATATAGTCAAAGGGGAAAGAACCTTAGAACGTATCCGCATGCATTGGTTGAAAATTTGGGCCTGTAAAGAGAAATGATAACATAAGACATTCTTACTCAACTGTATATAATAGAGGGAGAGCCAGAGGTGAAAAAATTCTCTGAATTTACAAAAGCTGATATTTTGATAGTTAATTAGGTATGCTGTGCACGTACACATATTCTGGTCAGTCAAGCGAATCTTAGAACAGATACCACAGGTGCGCCAATAAAGATGTCGTTTTTACCGGGGTAATAAAATGAATTTACAAAAGCTGATAATTGGTATACAGATTCTATATTGTATAACAATGAAAGTTATGTCAGTCAGTCAGCTGCATACGGGAACAGAGCTGGTCAGTCGGTTCGAATGTGTGTATGAAAAATAAATAATGTGCAATTTATTTACAAAGCTTGGATTTTTATTTGGGTATATATTGATCTATTAAACATTAAAAAAATAGTCAGTCAACTGTTCTGTAGAACAACGCTCGTCAGTCAGCAAAAAAAGATATAAAAATTTCGTGCGCGCCGGCGGCGTTATAGGCGGCATGCTCGCTCTTCTCCCATTATCGATCGCGTCTTCAACTGCTCTTCTCTAGCACAAAAACCGTTAAATTTTGCCAGTAGAAGGCCTTCGATGGTGGAGCAAATGCCCTCTCTCCTTCAATGTCACCCAGGTAATAAAGGGAAGGTACACGAATCCTAGCTATTGTGTACGAAAATTCGGGTTCTTGTTTACACTGCGCGCTTTTTAGTATAATCTTCCGAATGTATTCGCATAAAATTTTATTTATAAAGACATTAAACTATATTAAATAAAGAAATAAATTGTCTGTTAATGTTATTAATGTACTTATATGTTTGAATAAAACAATAAATTACTAATTTATAATTACAACTTATAATTTCACATAGTTTTCTGATATTTTAAATAATAATAATAATAATAATGGGAGGAGAAGAGCGAGCATGCCGCCTGTAACGCCGTCGGAATGCACGAAATTTTTATATCTTTTTTCGCTGACTGACGAACGTTGTTCTACAAAACAGTTGACTGACTATTTTTTCAATGTTTAATAGATCAATATATACCCATAAAAAAATTTCAAGCTTTGTTAATAAATTGCACATTATTTATTTTTCATACACACATTCCAACTGACTGACCATCTCTGTTCCCGTATGCAGCTGACTGACTGACATAACTTTTATTGTTATACAATATAGAATCTGTATAAAAATTATCAGCTTTTGTAAATTCATTTTATTACCCCGGTAAAAACGACATTTTTGTTGGCGCACCTGTGGCACCTATTCTAAAATTCGCTTGACTGGCCAGAATATGTGTACGTGCACAGCGTACCTAAATAACTGTTAAAAAATCAGCTTTTGTAAATTCAGAGAATTTTTTCACCTCTGGCTCTTAGACTATAATATTAGATGCGCTGTTTTACTTACTGGCACCCATAGTAGATACGTATGTTCAGAAAAATATTAAGTAAAACTACCGGTACCACTAACTATTGGTGATAATTACACTGAAGAAAACAGATTGCAATTGTATGTGTTCTGACTTAAACCTTATACGCGGGCGTATAGTCTGCTATTGTTAACAAACTTCCTAGTAGCTAATGAAATGGCCCACTATCTGAGTTACTGTAGACAAACGACAACTTTTTTTTGTAGATTGCTTCATGTCAGACATTAGCCCCCAAAATGTGGACATCGTATATTTCATCATGGTCTTGCACTTAGTTTTATAATTCCCATATTTAACTATTTTACAGCTTGCTGACATTTGAAGTAACGTTTATTCTAAAACTATAAACTCAGCGATTCTAGCAATGCAATTTTTCTGGAATAAATGTAAAGATTTTGCACAGGAAACGTTTTTCTGACAATTATTGAGTCCTAAAAAGCCTAACAAAATATTAGTTAATTGTGCACAATAAAAATGAGTGAATAAATGTAAATTTACAAAATCCTTACGAAATGCAAATGAATTTCTCTTATTCTTAATTAAGGTATAGATAAGTTTAAAGGATAGTAAAGATATATTAATAAAAAAACATTGTTGATTTAGCCGTTCTCAGCTTTGTATTTTTAAATGCAACTTGAAGGGTTGTACCTTCAAAAAGTTACATCTTAAGAAATAGTTTTAATTATCATCTTTCCGTCTTAGGAATATGTAATGTTATAATGTCGTAATGTTTTTGGGGCAACCTGTATATGACACCATAGAAAACGTAACTAGGTTGTTAGTTCTGTGTGTACACAACGGAAAATTGCTCACAGCTTACGGGAAAAAAGCTCAAACGTAGGTTCCTGTAAAGGTCAGATTGTTAATTATATAATCTGCTCATCAATGATAAATGTGACATAACTTTAATTGGTGATAGATGAAGCCATTTCCGGCATATAACTTTCAGTAGGTATAGAAATGATTCTATTAATAAGTGTATGGGTAGTTATGACTTTTTGATTATTAAGCCAACAGAAACGAGTTACGGTGTGTTCGACAAGATACAGCGTTGCTGATATTCTTCTAACAATAGGGACGGTAATATAATAAGTAAAATATAACTTTCGTAAAAATTACATTATACTCACAAAAATTAATTATTTTTAACATTTTATAACATTCAGAATATGATATGATAATACGATATAATATATGATATAATATGATATCACAAATCGAAATTATTAACTTAACAAATTTACAGATGAGGTCGCTTCCTAAAGGGTCTATATCTCAACCGCTTGGCTAAAATTTATGCTAGAACCTCGGTGGTTCAGGGGTAAGACCGTGAGCCTCTGAACCAAAGGGTACTGGGTTCGATCCCAGCGTACTCCTTTCACTTTTTCAGTACAAACTGTAACATTAACATCAACCGAGGTTCTGGCATTGTATTTGAGCGAGTTGAATGTCTGCACGTTCCGCCCTTCGGGGGGTGGGGGGGGGGTGCGTAAAGCCGTCGGTGCCGTGTTCATGCGATGTTGGGCACTTTGAAGATCCCTATTTTCTTTACAGAAAGGCTGGGGTTCGGCAAAAGTCCCAGGATAGTGAGGTGAAACTGCTCCCTGGCGTCGGTGATTGGCCATAGTCGCGGAAATAGGCCGACGTTAAAGAAACAAAAACACACAACATTTATGCTTGTCAGGAAGAAGCAATCTAATGTTATTAAAAAATATGAAATGTTTTAAAATCCTGTATTATTTTACACAATGGGTCAAATCGTTTATTTATTTATTTATCATTACTCTACCCAACAGGACAAGCCCAATTATTGAGTAGGAAATACATAAATGACCGACCAATAACAAAACAAAACAAAAAACAACTACCTAAACTTTACAATAAGGCAAAAAAACTCTTATGTGCAATATGGGAAAACAAAATTAAAACTAAAATTAAAACTAAAAAAATAAGCATTTTAAACCCTAATTTACAACTAGTTTACAGAATGTAACTAAAACAGAAAAAGATAAAAAATGACAACAATAAATAAAGAGTAAAAAAAAATTAGAAATACAAATCAGTCCTCTATAACTGTGAGACTGCCAACCTTCTGAGCAACCTTGGATCCGACACAAAGATTATCAATGGAAGACGCGTGCCTGTGGGCGTCAGAACACAATCTATAAAGTAGCGAGAATTTCACAGGACTAGTTCGCGGCGTAGGTAACCAAAAGGTGACCGGATTTCGCGAAGACATTCCCGGAATATTAAAGTTAAGTTGCTCAAGTATCTGAGAGCAGTCACAGGATACCCTTACTAAAACGTTTAAAAAAATTAATGAAGATGGTTCCCTTTTAGTGTCCAGACTTGGTAGCAAGAAGTCCTGCTGCATATACTCCGAAGGGTAACCCACAGAGCGATATATACCATTGAGGCGGAAGTAAAGATATTTCAGAAAGCGTCTTTAGATCCTTTCTAACTGGACAATATGCTTCTGGTAACCCGGAGACCATACAATTGAAGCATACTCAAGTCTACTACGGATAAAAGTACAGTCATCCATTTACCATCCCCTGTGGTGGCACAGAAATACAGATTGGAGATGTTGTACGAAGATCCTCATGATGATGAAGCGGCCTTAGGTATCAAAAATTGTGACACCAATGGACCACTCATGATGTACATTTCGAACATTTAAATGTGTCAATATTACTAAACTCGCGGCGATTCCTAGTAATAAAGCCCATTAGCTTAAATGCACTAGCTACAACATTCTCAATATGAGATAAGAAAGACAGTTTTCTATCAAATATCACTCCCAGATCACGGATAGATACCGGCCTAGCCAGACACACATTATCAAGACAATAATCAAATTGTATGGGCACCAACCTAAGAGTAAAGGAAAAACAACTACATTTAGCAATATTTAGAGAAAGATTATTTATATTGCACCACTCCTACACTGCCTCTAATGCTAATTCAAGTTGAATATAATCATCTACCGACCTCACCTCACAGAAAATTTTAATGTCATCGGCATACAGGAGACATTCAACCCTCAAACCACCAACGAGATCGTTAATAAAAAGATTAAATAACAAAGGATGAAGATAACAAAATTATGAAGATATTTGTTTAAATCAAAGCTTTCACTATTTAAATGCTAGATGTAATTCTTCACAACAGCTTATAGGTACATATTTTCTAGAAAGACACTAATTTTGTCAAGAAACATTTTAGTTTGTTTGCAGAAACGTGATGTTTAGAAAAGTTATCTAAGAGGCTTCTAATAAACAGAGCAATTGTGAAGAAAACATAAAATGAGTAAGAGAAAGTAGAAAGTGTAATCCTCCAAGATGGTATACTTGGACCAATATTATTTTCGATATACCGAAATGATATCTCTTCTTTATCAAATTAATATTTGATACAATTTGCTGTTGATACATCAGTAATATTGGGAAACTGCTATCGTTTGGAAGATATCAACATTTCCACATTAGAATGGATTTTGTTTCAGATCAAACAACTTAAAGATGAACATGAAAAACAAGTCATATAAAATTCATCAAAATTGAGAAATTTCTCCTGAGGTATGCAAACCATTTGTATGAAATCAGTTAAACTCTCACCTGTCTTGGTTTAAGACGACTCTGAAATTGTTTATAAAAATTCGAATGTTGAATTTTTGCTCCTGCGAAGATCCTGCTTGTCTTCTTTGGTTGGGTATCAAGAGTTGATGATTCTCTTCAGGTTTTTATTAAATTAAATAAAAGTGCTCCTAATAAATAACAGCTTGCATCACTCGAAATAGCATTAGTTCTAGACTTTGAAGGCGCTGTTTTACCTTGTTGAAACTGATTCACCCGAAGTCCATCTTCTTTGGGAACAGAAGCCACAAGTTGTACATCTTCTTCTGGCAATTTTGATACTTAATTATTGGCTTCATATTCTATTATAAAAATTTATGTGGCTAATGGAATTAAAATTCCGAAGCTAGCTTACGGAACTGAACTGAATTCTATTACAAATTGGTAATTTTGCATTTCCTCATTTATTACTTCCACGGCAGCTTCTGTTTGTTATTGATTTTTTAAGACATCAGCGAGCTGACCGTTAGTACCATTTTACATTTTAGTTTTCTGTTTTTGCTGTTTGTATTTTACAAGTCAGTTTTCGTGAACATTGTTTGTGACATTTGTTTTCTATCTAGACCGTTTTCTTCTTTACGATATATACATGTTTTTTGTGTCATTTATAATATTATCGCTCTAAATTTTCTGGTATTCTGAAGCTTGCAACAAAACGCATTTATCCTTTGGTAGCTTATTTCGTGGATTGGTTGGCTGCCATCTACAGAGTCCTTCATCCCATGTGTTTTTATGCTACAAAAACCCCTACAATCTAAGTGTTGCAAAATGTGGGGAGAATGTGGAGGTAATTTTAAGATCGTGACTTCATTGACGATTGCTAATTCTCCAACGTGAGTTGAAATGTGTAATATATGATCGTTGACAATTAGTAATGCTGGGTACTGATTCTAAATATAAGGTGAAAACATTTTTAAAACCATTTGTGACACAGTTACGAGTTTATCCACCCTTTTTTGGTGCAGCATAAGCAGTTTTATCAAGTGGGTTGGCCTGACTAGACAACCGAGACTTGCGTTTTTCAATTTAATACTGGAAGGCGAGGCAACTTTTGGCCAGTTGGAGAGCAGCATACCAAAACAGTTGTATTTTTTCGACCTGGTGTTGACATAGTTCTTGTGCACGATGTTCCCGCTTTGCCGACAATTTTGGTTTTTGACAGATCAGATGACATCGAAGTTTCATCGCAATTAAAAGTTTGTTGTGGTTTGCCTTTCAGATCGCAATGGTTTACAGGTTTCTCTAACAGATCGAAAAATCCATACACCATCCGTGGAATGTTTGATTTTTTTGCGAGCGATCTCTACAGCTTGAAATTGTTTAATGGACATTTTGTGTCTTTAACAACATTTTAAAAACCACGGTTCTCCTGTGCGGTCATCTTTGAACTTGATTTCTATTTCATTCTTCTCTAATATATAGGTTTGTACGAGGCCAAGAACTTTTTGTCTGGAGAGCACATGATTCCATTACTGCATTTCGTAGAATAATGTGGCTAACTTGCATTTGACATCGAGTGCTAATTTTTCACCACCACCTTCAAAATTTTCAGCCAAAAAACCCTTGTTGTCTCTGGTCCCATTATTGTAATGCCATAAAGTAGTCATCTGAATGTTGTAAAACATTGCTGTGGGAAATACAGTCATATTTGCATTGCCAGCACTTCATATAGCTTGTTTGAGGTGTTATCTTGTGTACTTAGTACCATCTACGCCCATTTACGCCTTCCGGAAGTTATTTCTACGCATTTCCTAGAACTGTAAAAACATTATCAGCAAAGATTAAGACATGTGAACAAATGGGGAGCGTGGGCCAGTTGCCCAAAGATATATGCCCCAAATTTAAATGTTTCTGGGATAATTTGGCTCCAGGATCTGAATTATTGTCTATTTCTCAGCATGGTCTCATTCCAGGAAATCGACTGTGACGAATTCTTGATGTTACACAGTTCATTGCATCCGCTCTTGACCGCTCTTCACAGGCTGATGTTGTGTATACTGATCTATCTAAGGCCTTCGATTGTCTAAATCATACTATTCTAATTGACAGAATGGGGGCTATCGGATTCTCCTAGGGCTTGCTTGGCCTATTCAGATCTTACCTGGATGGAAGGAGGCAATTTGTTGAGTTTGGGGGGCTCAAATCTAACACCTGTCACATAACTTCGGGAGTGCCGCAGGGTTCTATACTTGGTCCACTACTGTTTAATATATTTATTGACCCAGTTAAACATGTTTTACATGTTCCTTTTTTAATGTATGCAGATGATATTAAGATTTTTGCAAATATTTCGAGTGTTGATGACTGTTTGGAGCTCCAGAACTGTCTTCAGATCCTTGATGAATGATGTTGTCAGAGTGGTCTTTCTATGAATGTTTCGAAGAGTTGTGTGATGTCCTTTACTCGAAATAAGCACTCAATTACTTCCAGATACAATATAAGGGGGCTTCCACTTGATCGCCCCAGGACAGCTGGAGACCTTGGAATTGTTTTTGATGGTACTTTATCTTTTAAACCACACTATGAGCAAACTGTCAGTTCTCTTTATCTTGGGTTTCTGATAAGAAATAGCAAAAATGTCTCCCGACAACCTCTCCCCGCTCTTTTATTGTCTGGTTAGGTCCCGACTTTAATATGGCTCAATTGTGTGGGCTCCTACTTATGTGGCAAGTCTAGAATCAGTGCAAAGGAAATTTCTAAAATTTCTTAGCTTTCGCGAGGATGGTCAATATCCTTCTATTGGTTTTCCTCAGGAAAGTTGACTTCTTCGTTTTAGTCTGCAGAGTCTGTCGATGCGCAGGCAGTGCAGTTTCATTATATTTTTATACAAACTGGTTAATTCTGTGTTTGATTGCCCTAATCTGCTTCAGTAGCTTAATTTGAATGTGTCTCGTGATGCAGCACGTTTTCCAGGCACATTCTAACTCCCGAGTGCTCGTACGCGATTGCTGCGATCGTCTCCAATTTTCCAGTTGTGCAATGATTACTTTGTACTGCAAGACCGGCTAGATATCTTCTCATGTAATAGATCAGATATAAAAATGTTTTTCAAAGCGATATAATTTGTGAATCTC
Source organism: Tillus elongatus (assembly GCA_964006375.1). Taxonomy (NCBI): domain Eukaryota; kingdom Metazoa; phylum Arthropoda; class Insecta; order Coleoptera; family Cleridae; genus Tillus; species Tillus elongatus. The sequence goes on along the minus strand of OZ023262.1, from coordinate 23,759,800 downwards.
TCTTTTGTATAGTTTGTTTGATTACTGTTTGTTATTATGTTTTGTGTACCAGCCCATCCTTAATTTGGCTTTTAAGCTGTTGGATGGTGTATGAATAAATAAACATCTTAAGCTTCAAATGAGATAAATCTATAAAGTTATCAAAATACTGATATAAATTAGGTTCAATATTGTAATATAAATACATTCAAATTCATAAAACATTAATATTTGTGTGGAATTCTACAAACGTTAGTTGATGTCTGAAAACCGTCAATGGTAGCTTGGGTGCTTAGCAAGCAACCCCATGCATCTAAATGTTACTAGAACTAATATCAAAATAACTAGGAAGTGGGTAGCCAGTTACCCACATTGACCTTATGCCGTGTTGAATAAAGTTAGTTTGTAACTTGATGTAGAATCATAAAATGTAATAATATGCATATAGACTTCTCTACTAGAATTTTGAGTGTTCTTTGACATTGAACTTTAATAAAATGTGACAAGATTGAAGAGTATCTGTATAATAAACGGAGTTTTTTTTAGCGCTTTCAAATAACAAGCATACGCTTCCTAGTGAGACTGTTCTTATATTTTTTAGGTTTTTATGTAGACGAGGTATAGACAATTTAAGAAACAACTTATTTTGACAAAAATGTTAAAACAGTTTAATAATTTCTGTACGCGTATCACATGTTATACAAAACCAACATTGGACTTAATACGATCTCAAAAAAACTCGAAAATGCAAACATACATGAGGACTTTATTTAAAATAACGAAGGTTGTAACCATTCCGGTATAACAAGAATCAATCTGTTTCTAGGTTATATATTGAGGGATTTACGAGGTTTTTTCAGAAAGTGACAACTAAGCAAAGAGGGTGGTCAGAAGCGCTATATAAGTACATCAAAAAAGGCTCACAACGACCCAAAAAAAATCTTATACAATATGATGTCTAGCTGAAAACCAAAAGATTTAGTATTGTGGATGAAAGGAAAGGTGAAAAGAAAGAGGTTTGCCTCTTTGTTATTAACGTAACTACAAAAGTGTTATTTGAATTTAAGCTAGCCAGAAATAAAAAATATCCCATGTACGGGGTGAGTATTATAAATGATAACCCCCTTTTATTTTCGTTATTTCTGGGCGAATTGATTCGTCCAAAAACTTATTTTGAAGAATTTTTAACGTAGTTTCTGAATCTGCTATCGCCTTTTAAGAATTTTAAAAAGTGTACGAGGTGGAACAAAAAATATAGTTTTTTTAAATGGAACACCCTGTATTTTTTACATATTATAATTTGTAGATTTTTTCTGATTACAAAAATATATAGTTATAGTACATTTGGATAAGCCGTTTTTAAGTTATGATGAAATATATAAAACGACAAATCTGTTCACGTATTACTCAATAATAAACGAAATAGCCTTTGGAAACAAAATTTCAATTTTGTACACAAACGTCAAACTATTAGTTTATCCTAAAAATATGATTTGTCAATAATTAGTTAATTATTATACAAAACTAGCTAAGATATCTATTGAATGATTGTCATAACAAAATATATAACGAAACCATACACAAGGAAACAAATAAAATAAAAGTATCAAACTTACAAAAATTTGAAAACTATATAAAGAGCTACATTGTATCTTCTACATAACTTCCGTTGTTTTCTAAGCATTTGAAACATCGCCGTAAAAAATTTGATTGCACATCTTTACATACCGCTGCATTTTTGTTAAAATAATTTATTTCTCGTCGTATAAGCTGTTTTAATTGCACAGTGTGCCTCGACAGTTCTTCACTATAAATATTGTTCTTGAGAGCACCCCAAAGGAAAAAATCTAGCGGATTTAAATCGGGGCTTTTAGCCGGCCAATGGATGAGACCATTTTTTCCTATCCAGAGGTCATATTTTTGGTTTAAGTAGTTCGTCACAGGTGTAACGTTATGCGGGGGAGCTCCGTCTTGCTGCCAGATTGCTCTTAAATTTAGAATAACTGGCAAGTCATCCAAATATTTCTCAACTTGTTCTTGTAGCAAATGGAGATAAACTACACCTGTGAGGTTTGTATGTAAAAAAAATGGACCAATTATTTTGTTTTGGTGTATCCCACAACACACAATGACAGTTTTACGTCCTTGTTTTTTTATTTACGTTACCATATGTGGATTTCCTGTAGCCCAATTATGTTTGTTATGTCTATTAAACAAACCAGCTGTAGAAAAGGACGACTCATCAGTCCAAAATACATTTCGCAAAAAATCATTGTTTTCATTATATTTTTCAATAATTTGTTGGTAAAACATTATTCTCTGTCGACGATCATTTTCGGTTAAGTGTTGAACAGGAAGAATGTGAAAAGGTTTATACTTGTTTCTTTTTAAAGATTGCATAACGTTGCGTTGCCTTACATTTAAATCTTTAGCTACAAAATAAGTAGACCGACTTGGCTCTTCTATAACAGATAATAGAATATTCATTTGTATTTCCTCGCCAATAGTATTCCTCGTTTTTCTTCTATTTGCATTCTTTAATAAATTTGTGTCAAAAAATTTATTGTAAATTTTCTTGAATGTTTTGCCAGGCACAGTCTCATTCGGATACAGTCTTCTAAACTCCCTTTGTGAAGCAGTCATGTTTTTATTACAATATAAGAATATTTCTAAAATTCTACGCCTATTCTCTAAACTATGATAAGGCATTATCGCTTTTTTGCACACAATAAAGATTCCTGATAGAAAAAGCACTAACAAGTCTTAACCTTTTTGACGTTTATACAAAGTTAAAATTTTATTTCCAAATGTTACTTCGTATATTATTGAGTAATACGTAAACAGATTTGTCGTTTTACATATTTCATCATAACTTAAAAACTGCTTATCCAAAGGTGCTATAGCTATATATTTTTGTAATCAGAAAAAATCTAGAAATTATAATATTTAAAAAATACAGGGTGTTCCATTTAAAAATAATATATTTTTGTTCCACCTCGTACATTTTTCAAAATTCTTAAAACGCGATAGCAGATCAGAAACTACGTTAAAAATTGTTCAAAATAAGTTTTTGAACGTATCAATTCGCCCAGAAATAACGAAAATAAAAGGGGGTTATCATTTATAATATTCACCCTGTCCTAGAGTATTTCGTGGAGGATTCTATTAAATTACTTGTCAGAATTAATCCTAAAAGAAAAAAAATGATAGTAATAAGTACGCTTGGAGATCCCAAATCACCACAACACTTTTCAAAAAAAACCTAACGATCGTTTCACTTACCAAGTCAGCGTCATCAGAGGTTGAATAATTTGAATTATCAGGTTTTTTAAAATGTGTTATGGTGATGTGGGTTTTTCAGGCGTACCTACCTACTTATCAGTAGTCATTACAGGTTCCAATCTTCACTTGGTGAATATAGTAACAGTTAAAACTGCAGATAAGTGTGATATTTAACTATAATGTTCATTTTTACCCGCACATTTTCATATCATCACAGAACTAACAACCTTTTTATCAATCCATCAACTCCTGAAAGATAATTTCAAAATGACTTTTTTGTTGCTTAGTAATATCAGGAAGGGAGAGAGTAAAAATGCAAGACATTCCTTCCTCTAAAGGCTGTGCATTCTTTAGTAACACATACATTTGTTAAAGATAGTTTGTGTATGTGTTATATTATAAAATCAACTTTGGCAAGGCTGTGATAAACATTTAGTAGCAGGTTATTATTTAATCTAGCTTGTTATTACACTTATTTTCCAACTGGTACAAACATCGATATAAAAGCGAAAATTCGTCCAATGATAATTTTTTAGTTTTTATAAGTATCAAGCGCTATTTATTACCTATTAATTATTAAAACACTTTTTAGATTACTAATATTGCTCCAAAAAATCCGACGCGAAAAATTTAAATTACAAACTTAAGAAACTCATTCATTTAGTATAGAAAAGTGTAAGATAAACACTAATCTGAAAGCCTTTTCATTGTGAAAATAAAAATTCTTCTCTTTTTGCGTAACACACTGTTGCTCAAACTGCTGAGATCTGAGGCAATTTTTGGCTTATTTGCTTTAAGCAATTCTGAAATTGATAGAACAGGTGAATATAAAATTAGTTTAGTTCTAAGCTTGACGGATAGCGTCACTTCTTTATTTAACGTCCCATGTCTGTCTATAATTTTTAAAAGTGTTTAGCGTGACATTCAAACATTCTGTTAACTTTATAAACAGGGATGTAGTGTTTGGTAATGGTTTTTGGGATACGACATTTTTGAATACTTGGGTCACTCTTTTATTCTAAAATTATCACATTAATCATAAAAACAATACTACTGTCGAACTACTACATTTTAGTACATACTTAATATCAATGAAGAAAAACTGGCGTAGTAGATGTGGTGGAAAAATAGCTTTTTTCAAATGGAATTTAAGACAACATTATGCAGGGGCCACCTTTAGGCTCTAAACAAAGAAGATCCTAAAGTAAAAACCAAGAACTGAAACCAATTAAAGCACGAAACCATCGCTAGCTTGATATGTAACCGCCGCCCTAAGAGAAGTTCGCGAGGAGTCCACACCAGGGATGACCTAGTGCAACCGCCTTAAGAAAAGTTCGAGCCGGCAGAGAGTGACTGACCTCAAGTGGATCCAAATCCGGACAATAGTGAGGTCACTATCACCTACTAAACCCTAAACTAAAAGTATCTATCTATCAGATTTATTATTCACAGGATAGGGAACAGTTTGTAAGGTTAGATGATCTTAAGATGGTTTAATACTTACTCTGCTCTTCGAGTTGTTCTGCCTGAAGTCCTAAATTTGTGAGATCTCCAGGTTAGAACCTGGTTACGTGATTTTTAAATTTTCTCGGTATCTAGATAGTCGGTGTGGAGAATATTGACTCAAGTTGTCATCAAATATAAGAGATTTTGGGTAGGAATTATCGTTCAATTAAACAGATATAAAAAAAATAAATAGCTAAATTTATTGACATAAATTGTGATAGCAACAAATTAATTTGATGCTCCTGGTAAATTTGAAATAAATATTTGCACAAAACAAAACAAATATTAAATCTTCCAGTAGAGAAATTAACTATTCCATATACCAGAAGAAAAAGTGGATATTATGTCACAAAAAATATATGAGTATTACATTTATAATAGAGAGAAATTGGATATTGTATATTACAGCTCAAAAAATAAACATAAATGCAAAAATTATCGTCTTTCAATCAGTTCTACTGATGTTCTCGAGATTTTAGATGAAATTTAGGTGGAATTTCTAGACATTGAACTGGCCAGTTTGTTTTAATTCTTTAAAGAAAACTCTTCAGTGAAGCGCAAAGAATAAAAGGTTAAATTTCTATTATACTGATTACCAATGAAATCTTAAAACACTTGCAGGTTAGGTAGTTGGTAAACAACATTAATCAATTTGAAACTACAGAGTGATAAATCTGAATTTAAAATTACTGGCAAAATATTAAGAAATGGATACAAAATCACAGTTACTTTTGAAACAATCTCACTGACAGAATCGTCTAATTTAGATAGGTTGAATGAAATTTCACATTGCAAGTAATTAAAAAATTTGGATGCCGCATCAAAGTTTGACAGTCACACACAGATGAAACTTAAAAGACTCGCCATGGCTGGATTACGTGAGGGAGTTCAATGACCTTCAGTCACCTGTTAGTTGTTTACGGGTGTTCACAGGGCTGGATGCCAGGTATAAGTGCCCGCCACAGTCTCTTAACCTCTCACAAGATGGAAGTAGGGGAGAGTGAAAGGCATTTCCCATGAATTATAGCCAGACAAGTTGTTCATACCTTTCTACTGCTATATCAGATAGGCAGATCAGTACTTTAAGCAAACAGCTGTTGTGCTGACGTCATCTGCCGATAACTTAATTGAAACTTTCACAGTAAAATGCAGCTGGAGATATGCGGAATTTTATAGACTGATTACTTTGGAGCTCGGAAACTTAGGTAAGCATTTGCGATAACATCAGAGAGTTCAGTATATTAGAGAACAAAGGGGTGGCCGCTTGACTCACGTTTTTCACCAAAACGGACTATTAATTCTAAATTAAATCAAGATAAAAACACTTATTACAACCACTGATAACTATTTTTAACGATATTAACGGCAAAAAGTGAGATATAACACCCCTTTAGGGCAATAAAAAGCCACGATAGCTTCAACGATGTTGGCCGCAGCCCCACTCAGAACAGACTCTTCTCGAAGCAAGCGATTGCATCATGATTTTTACGATCTACACCCTCTCTACAACTCAACCGTCAAAAGTTGATTCTCATTTAGGCCTATATGTCTGAGAGAGACATATAGCGTCAGACCTTCCCTTAATACTGCAATAATGGACGTGGTCCAACGACTTTTGCTTGATGACAAAGAGATGAGATCATCTTCACGTCAACTGTGCCTTCTAGATCTTTGCCTATCACCTATATCTCCTTTAGAAGCCCGCAACTGTACAACAGATCTGGTAAGGATATTAAAATGACATCAAATTGTCAAAAATACACCATTTTAGAAAGTATTTTCTCAAATGTGATACAACATATTACAATAATATCTACAGTAACTCGGGATTTTGATGAAAAAACTACTATGTTTTATCTAGTCCTTTAGCCATACAATTTTTGGAAAAGAAATATGTTATGCTGCAAGTAATTGTCTTTGGGCAAATTCAAAAACAACTTTGAATCGTGGACAAAAGAACCATATCAAAACAGTTATATATTTATACACATGCACTAACAACTTCTAGGATCAGAGAGATTTGACCTCGCTTTAAAAACACTTAAAATGTATTTTAAAAGATGGTTTCGTTATTGATAGACTCCCTGTAATGCCAACAAATGTAAGACTCTGGAACTCTTGCATTCAGTAGTCATTGATAATCATGAAAGTATCTAGCATCCACGGAAAGAGCAAAGGTATATCGAGCTAATGTCGAGCATTAAAAGACTAAAGATGCATTAAAGTTATGAAAAAATTTAATTGACAATAATCAAAGGCAGGAGCGCACTGTAGGTTTTCAAACAGGGATTATAGTGGCCAGATTTCTCAGATCGAAAACTCAAAATTAAGTTAAAAAAACAATATTAAACGAACGGCTAATGAGTTAATTTAAGTTGTTTGATTTACAGGCTGGTTGGCTTTAAAATTACTAACATTAGGTCCACCATACAATGCCAATGATGTTTATTTCTACGCCTTTTATGGTCGACGTACAGGTGAGACAGGAACAGAATCCCCATATAAAACCCAGTAGAAGCAACTACGCATTATAAAATGTTAAAAAGTAGATGCCATCAAAGATAACTTTCTTGAAAATAAGAAAATAAATGCTTAATAATATGTGGCTTCACTTTAAATCACAATTTTGTAATTAAAATATGGAATAGATCTTATATCCATAAGTATGTTTATTTGTATCTAATAACTTAAACATCTTTTTTTACAATGTTATATTAAAACATAACAAAAATCAAAATCAAACTAAACCTCAAAATATTGCAACTCAATTAAGTAAGCCATTTTAAACATATAATAAAGATTGCGTATTGCCCCGCATATAAATTGGCATTTTTATTTCAATTTCACTTATATGTCATGTTTTGCAACTAAATATTAAGCAGAGATCAATATTAGGTTTTATAGAAGGAAACAACGTTTCACCCAGTCGGCCAGACAAATACTGGAAGAAACGGTATTCTTGCTCGAATCCCCGCTCTATTGTAGTATCGACTAAACGAACTGTCAGCGGAACGATATGCCACGGTTAAAACTAAATTTGCTATCGGATAGAACACTGAGGTCTCTCAAGACAGGTTTCCTTGTCAAAAGAGTATCTTGTAGAGAATAACCAAACTCACCAATAGAATGCCGGGGGCTGTAAGAAACAACACATTGAGGTGTAAACAATTATAAAAACACTAATCAAAGATATAACCCAGATTCATTTGCGAACAGCTACAGTCCTCTATAGAATCGATGGATCAGTAAATTTTCAAGTCATCAGCGTAGAGAAGGCATGGGACTTCAAGCAACTGCAAAATGTTGAAAACAACAACAACAAAACAAACCGATACATTCCGCAACTCGTTAAGAAACGAGAACTTGTGCAAACATATTCTGATTCTGTATACATTGAAGAGAAATACCCAAAAAACCCCTTAGCTTTGCTGTACTATCACATAAAACTTCCTTACCAACATTTATTTCAGACAAAAAAAAAACACCTAGATTGACCACAATATTTTCTTCCAAACCAGACATACGCGCGATGTGATTCGTGAATACGTCTCTTTACTAATTATATTCTATCTATACACACCCAGGCATTTTTTTGTGTGATAAGAGATGGAAAAGAGAGACATATTATATTTTCTAGCGACTTATTTTGCTTTTGATGAAATTTGTACACATAAATATTTTTCCAAATAACATGAGGCTTATAGGCAACCAAGAGTTTTCACTTATGAAGAAAACGCGTTGACAATTTATCGTGACCGCTGTTACTAGAGCTAATAAGAGCTGATAAAGAATTACATCAAATTAAAATCGAAAAAGGTCAGTAACAGTTTAGCGCATGCTTTTACAAAAACTGACAAACAAAAACATCCTGTACTTTAAATTTAAGTCTTTATACTAAGCTTATTTTAACTAAACCGCACTATTGCTTAACGGGTTCTATAACGTCAAGTTTTAATGATGATAATGATAACAATAATAATAATAGTGTAAGAAACAGTATAATGTAAATTTTTCAACCTACACATTCCAAAAAATATAAATGCTACAAACTACCTACAATTTTTCTCTTAATTCTAGTCACACAATTTAAACTTTTAATAAATTCGTCTTTTTAAAGTATAGTAATTAGTTAATTAACTTTTTTAAAATCCTGCTATTAAAGTATGCAAAAGTATTACTACAAAAATGTTGCGTATTTCACTATGTTTTAGTAGTGAGAGGACATTTTTTATTGACGTTCAAAAATTAGTACCTATATAATACATAATATTAGAAGTATTAGAATTATAAATTAGAATTTTGAAACGTGTCACTGTTAGTTCAGATCAAACGTCGTTCCAAGATAACAGAATTTCTATTCAGGAGTTGATGGATTATTATAGTATGAGCACGTTTCAATTTTATGAACATTGATTTAAACATAAACGAAAACTCTAAAGGAACATATTGCTTCCTTTATTGTGGCCGTCATCGTATGGTGTGAAGATGCCTCCCACTTTGGTTTTATTTTTAGTCTTACTGCCCAAAAAATCAATTCTGCTTTTAACGTAGGCGCTATGATGGCGCCAGTTACTAAACATCAGCTTGCAAAGCCAAAGGTCCAGGGTTAGAGTTAGAAAATTTGGTAATTAATTAGTTTGATGAAGATTATATTAGTCTGAAATTCCACAACGATAAAAAATAAAGATACCAGCGTCACGTAGTATTAAAATAAAATGGGTTTCCAAACTGGAGTTGTTAATTTAGTTGACCAAAGCTAGGCTGATTTAACTTACAATAAATTCGATTTTAAAACGCAATTCTAGTTCCAGCGGTCATCCCGCTAAACATATTAAGCATCTTCAGATGGTAAAATATACCCAATCCATCCACCGATAAAGCAAATTTTGTCACTTGTATGTACGGCGTAGGTTATAAGTTAATTCGATAACCACAGAAGATAATAAAATTGAAATAGATAATCTATAGTGTTATTACATTGAGATACGTTATTTCCTTTCAACTTTATACATGGTTAGTAAAATGCATGGAAAGGTACTTGTATATCCTAAGTTATTCGTTATTCAAAAAAATGTTTTTAGGAAAGTTTTTTGACATATCTTTTGACATAAATAGGCGGTATTGCATTTCTCCTAGCGCGAACAACTTCGTTGCTATGACAACTAAATATATTCATTGATTATTGTTGCCCTTACTTGGTGAAACTTGTCCATACTACATACAGACTTGGAGACTACTTCTCTGGCTTCACTGTTAGTTTTCGCTTTTGTAGGTGAAGGACGTAGCCAGCACGTAAACTAACTGGAGCAAGTGGCCCTTACGAATTCTGGATGTTCCAGGATGTTCTTCAACGTTTCTGTGACTATAGTTTCGCTGCTTGACAGCATTCTCAGACAAATAAAAATTGAATTAGTACGAAATCCTGACAACTACAAATAAAGATCTGTTGCTATGTGCTATATGATGTATGTCAATATTTATCATAAAAATAGAACTAGCCTATAATAACTATGATAACAGTTACAACAATAAAATGACTAAACAATAACAGTATAAAAGCAGTCTCTATACAGCGAAAATATCTACATACATCAACTCATTATCTTATTACAACTTTTTTGAAAGAATAGTTAAATTTATTTTCTTTGACTTATTTAATTAGAAAGAAGAATATCCAAGAAAGGGGACATCATTAAATCAGTTTGCTCGTTTAAAACAAGGTAGTTATTGTCGTGTGTGTGCTTTTTGACTTCTAAAGCTTCAAAAAAGTCTAGCTTACGTTTGTCATTATAAAAATGTAGCGCTTATATGCGGTTATTTACTGTAGGTCTATGTTCGGTATCAATAACATGTTTTGCAAATGTAGATTTGTCAGCGTGGTTATTTCTAAATGCAGAAATATGTTCTTTGTATCGGGTGTTAAAATTTCTAGAAGTTTGACCTATGTAGATTGCGTTACAATGTGTACAAGCTAATTTATAAACTCCAGCTTTTGTCATGGAACAAGATTTTTCTTTCGCGTTAAATAGGAAATAACGTGTCGTGTTGTAAGCTTTAAAAGCTACCATTGTATTTGTACAGGTATTTAACATTTTTGAAATGTATTCTGAAATGGTTCCAAAATAAGTTATCGAAACGTATCTGTTGTCTTATTTGTCTCTAATATTTGAATAAATTAAATTAATCGCTAATTTGTATCATTTTATCTATTATTTTAACAAAGTAGCCATTATTAAATGCTGTTGGCTTAATTATTGAAATTTCTTTTTCAAAATTGTTTTGTGACATAGGTATTGAAAATGCACGATGTATCATAGAATGGTAGGCTGACAGCTTTTGTGAAAAAGGGTGACATGAATCGTATGGTATGGTTGTGTCAGTGTAAGTTGGTTTCCTATATATTGAAAAGTCAAATGAATTATTTTCTAACTTTCTAATTGTTAAGTCTAAAAAATTTAAACAACTGTTAGGTCACAACGGACTACCCATAGGTAGACCTTCATTTTGCATATAAATTTTATTTTAAATTGAATAATAAAATTTTTATGAATTTTTGAATTTTATTAATAACTTTCACAAAAATATTAAGTTTACTTTAGAAGAAGAAGCTAACAGTTGTATAAATTTTTTTAGACTTAACAATTAGAAAGTTAGAAAATAATTCATTTGACATTTCAATATATAGGAAACCAACTTACACTGACACAACCATACCATACGATTCATGTCACCCTTTTTCACAAAAGCTGTCAGCCTACCATTCTATGATACATCGTGCATTTTCAATACCTATGTCACAAAACAATTTTGAAAAAGAAATTTCAATAATTAAGCAAACAGAATTTAATAATGGCTACTCTGTTAAAATAATAGATAAAATGATAGAGAGAAAAGAATACAAATTAGCAATTAATTTAATTTATCCAAATATTAGAGACAAAGAATACAACAGATATGTTTCGAAAACTTATTTTGGAACCATTTCAGAATACATTTCAAAAATGTTAAATACCGGTAAAATACAAAGGTAGCTTTTAAAGCTTACAACACGACACGTTATTTCCTATTTAACGCGAAAGAAAAATCTTGTTCCCTGACAAAAGCTGGAGTTTATAAATTAGCTTGTACACATTGTAACGCAATCTACATAGGTCAAACTTCTAGAAATTTTAACACCCGATACAAAGAATATATTTCTGCATTTAGAAATAACCACGCTGACAAATCTACATTTGCAAAACATATTATTGATACCGAACATAGACCTACAATAGATAACCAAATACAACCACTACATTTTTATAATGACAAACGTAAGTTAGACTTTTTTGAAGCTTTAGAAGTCAAAAAGCACACACACGACAATAACTACCTTGTTTTAAACGAGCAAACAGATTTAATGATGTCCCCTTTCTTGGATATTCTTCTTTCTAATTAAATAAGTCAAAAAAAATAAATTTAACTATTCTTTCAAAAAAGTTGTAATAAGATAATGAGTTGATGTATATAGATATTTTCGCTGTATAGAGACTGCTTTTATACTGTTATTGTTTAGTCATTTTATTGTTGTAACTGTTATCATAGTTATTATAGGCTAGTTCTATTTTTATGTTAAATATTGACATACATCACATACACATTTTGAAAGCCTCATCTGTCATCTGTGTTTCATTTTATTTTCAATTTTATAAAAATTTTTGATCAAAACATCATATCATGTAGCACATAGCAACAGATCTTTATTGGTAGTTGTTATGATTTCGTACTAATTCAATTTTTATCTGTCTGAGAATGCTGTCAAGCAGCGAAACTATAGTCACAGAAACGTTGAAGAACATCCTGGAACATCCAGAATTCGTAAGGGCCACTTGCTCCAGTCAGCTTACGCGCTGGCTACGTCCTTCACCTACAAAAACGAAAACCAACAGTGAAGCCAGTGAAGTAGTCTCCAAGTCTGTATGTAACTAAATATATTTTTTAAATGGCAAGATATGTATTTTTGCACTTTCGGAGAGAACGTCCCTTTCTTGTTACCGCACTATAAAATTTTGATAGAATTCAGTTAGACAAATATTGAGAAAAAATGTACTTTAATTCTAAAAGAAACCGACAAAACAAAAAAGAAAATAAAACAGCAGTAATAAATTATTAACTAATCAAATGTTGAAAATGTTGTCCATTATTATTAATACACCATTGATCTCGCGTTTCAAAGGAATTTATTACACTTTTTAAGCTGGACTGCATGATCTGTTTTGTTTTGCTAATAGTTCTAGCTTTAAGGTCTTCCAGATTTAATGGCCTGACTTTGTAGACAACATTTTTCAAGTGACTCCAAAGAAAACAATCGCATTCGTGGCAAAGCCTGTGCATATATCCAAATGAAAAATTGGATATATGCACAGGCATATAAATGTGTTAAAGGGACAAATTGCTGAACTTTATACAGATAATGGACGTCACGTCGCTCGAACCATTTTCAAGAGGCGCAATTTCAAACTGTTTAAACCTCTCAATTTACAGTTTCTTATTTACTGCCATTAGTTTTTGTAAGAGCTAAATAAAACATAAGGGAAATTATTTATTGAATGATACAATGTGATTATCAGAATTAAAATAAGTAAGGTGTTATACGAAGTTAAGCGTAAATTAAAGTTTCTACGTGTATTGAAAAGTATAGACAAAAAATTTGCATCATGAGTGTTTGTATGAAACAAATAAAAACTAATTTCTATTTAATATTTTAGAGAGTTGACATTTTCCCTGACAATTATTATCTATCGTTCTAAACAAACAAAGTTTCAACAGCAGCAATAACTCAAAATAGTAGCTGATGAGAGATAATATTCAGGGGAAAGGAGGACAAATACATCTTAATGATTTTTCACATATTATTGAGAGTTTAAATCAATGTTCATCTATAAAAATAAGAACTAATTCAGTGCTTAAAACACTTAACCATATCTAAATTTTTATAGAATGGTCTTTACTAATACTAGAAAAACTACACCCTTATATTAAAAGATTGTTGTAATGCTGGCTGATTATATTTTCTTGTCGTAAGTTTTTGTCGGATTATTTTTGAAAAACTTTCAGCAAAAAAATTAGATTAGCCATTGTGATATTTTATTCTTAGATTCCAACACCGCATTCCTTGTCGATACGAGACTTAATAGCGTTGCATCCATCATTTGAAAAATTGCGGCAAAATATGCTTCTTGCCCAATTCGATCCTTTTTATTGTGGTTTTTATTATATTACGTATCGTAATAAATAATAAAAAGAAAAAGCAAGTCACAGTTTGTCGTTTTTTTCATTTATTTACAGTACAATAATACAATATTAATAAAAATTATTTATTTGGCTAATATTACAGGTATAGAAATGGGTATACATAGGTAAAGTCCACCTCACTACCAACGTGTTTTACACACCTGGCGATACTTTCGCTATCAAAGCTATCTCCACTGAAAGATGACAGATAACGTCGTCGTATTGTCAAAACCTCGTATCTGAAAACTATCATAGGTTTTCATGTGTGTGTTGTCGTGTTTTATGGCTGCGGTCGTCAGACCATTCGCACATTTTTTCCGGCTTCTTAGTTTGGATCCCATCTGTATACTACTTTTCTTTATATATATATATATATACAGGGTGGTCCTCCGGGAGGTCCCACGATCGATTGCGGGAAAACTATCAGTAGGAAAAACCTGAAAATTGGATATTACACTAAAGTCGTTGGGCCAGTTTATGGCCAGTCATAAAGATACCGATATTCTTATAATAAGAACATATTTCGTTATGATTTTTAGAATTCTTCTGAAAGATATTTCACTTCATCTATTTCCACATCGAGACTAACGATAGAGTATACAGAGTGTCCAAAAAAAAATCTTGAATTTTGCAATGAGAAATTGCAAAAATCTCGCGATTTTCAAATTGGAGCCCCCTTTTTTTATAACACTATCGTGTTAAGCTCAAAAAATCACTGATACTTTGTATGTAATTACCTATACCTAAATCAAACGGTTTTCATTTAATTTTGAAAAAACTCATTTGAAAGCATGATATTTTGATAAATTTCCTACCATAGGCGTTAGCCATGGAAAATAAATTGCCGAGTGTGTTTCTATGGAAACTTTAACAGTTTGTTGATTAACTAGCTAATAATGGCACGGTTAAACGACACACACGAAGATTATTTAAATTTTATTTACTATTTATGGACAATGTAATAAAGTAATTTCGCGAACGTGTGATACATTTGCTGATAGATATCCAGATAAACAGAAACCGTCAAACGAATAGTAGACAATTTCAAAAACTGCGGATCTGTCAAGAAAAAGGTGCAGGGGGCTAAACCCGTTGTTGACAACGAACAAATCGAGACAGCAATTTTTAGGTATCTTGCCATATAACCTTATATAAACCCATCAAACAGATAATAGAAAATTAAAAAAACAATTCACACACAACATGGACTGAATAAATGAAACAAAAATTAACGTCCTAAGTGTTCAAATTGACGACCTCTGGCGTGAAGACATTTTTCACACTTACGTGTCAATCCCTCAAGTGTGGCCCTTCTTATTTAATCCGGATCCAATTCACGAAATGATTCTCGAACCCGCTGCATGCAATCTTCTTTAGTAGAAACTGCAGTTTTGTAGATTTTATTTTTTATAGTACCCCATATAAAAAAATCGAGAACAGATAAGTCAGGCGATTGAGGCGGCCAAAGGTGTGGCCCATTGTTGGCAATCCATTGGTCAGCAAATAGAGATTGTAAAATATTGTTAACCAGGTGACTATTATGAGGAGGAGCCCCATCATGTTGGTAAAATATTCGCCTATATTCATTCAATGAAAGGTTGCCCAAATAAGTTACTTCCAAATTTTGCAAAATGTCTAACTAACGCTCATCTACAAGTAAATAAATAAAGTATTTTATGAATTTCGGATTAATTGTCACCATTCAAATTATCGTCGTACATTTCTAGGGCAACAACGCCGTCATTCCTTATAGCACAATAAACATTAAACTGCCAGCTTTCTTCAAAATGTCCTTCCCTAGAAGGATGAACATTGGTGTCACTCCAATAGTGAGAATTACGACGATTGAAAAGTCCATTCTTTGAAAATGTTGCTGAATTCGTCCATATGATGTTATCTAAAAACAGCTCTTTTTCTTGGAATCGCATTAAAATAAATTCACAGAATTCAACCTTTCTTGAAAAATCCGTTTCCTTTAAATGTTGCACAACTGAACAAGCATAAGGATGGAACTTATCTTTTCGTAAACTTCGCAGAACGGATGTTTTTGACAATCCTAACTCCAGTGCTACTTGCCTCGTTGACTTTGTAGGGTATGCGGCAAAATATCTGCTTGCTGTCTCAATTTGTTCGTTGTCAATAACGGGTTTAGCCCTCTGCAACATTTTCTTGACAGATCCGCAGTTTTGAAATTGTCTACTATTCGTTTGACGGTTTTACGTGACGGTTTCTTTTTATCTGGATATCTATCAGCAAATGTATCACACGTTCGCGAAATTACTTTATTACATTCTCCTTAAATAGTAAATAAATTTAAATAATCTTCCTGTGTGTAATTTAACTGTGCCATTATTAGCTAGTTAATCAACAAACTGTTGAAGTTTCCATAGAAACACACTCGGCAATTTATTTTCCATGGCTAACGCCTATGGTAGGAAATTTATCAAAATATCATGCTTTGAAATGAGTTTTTTCAAAATTAAATGAAAACCATTTGATTTAGGTATAGGTAATTACATACAAAGTATCAGTGATTTTTTGAGCTTAACACGATAGTGTTATAAAAAAAGGGGGTTCCAATCTGAAAATCGCGAGATTTTTGCAATTTCTCATTGCAAAATTCAAGAATTTTTTTTGGACACTCTGTATACTCTATCGTTAGTCTCGATGTGGAAATAGATGAAGTGGAATATCTTTCAGAAGAATTCTAAAAATCATAACCAAATATGTTCTTATTATAAAAATATCGGTATCTTTATGACGCCATAAATGTCAAATTTTATCTTAAAGTCTAAATATCTTCTGGACGGTTGAAGATAGGTATAGAACATTATTTACAAAAAGTGTTCAGAGTGTATTATAAAATCTGAAACTGCAATAAAATATAGGGTGTTCCATTTAAAATAAGCGAATTGACATCTACTTCCGGTATAACCGGAAGTGCCGCCATCTTGAAAATATTTTTAACCTGTGGCCCCCAACGACTTTAGTGGAATATCCAATTTTCAGGTTTTTCCTATTGATAGTTTTCCCGCAATCGATCGTGGGACCTCCCGGAGGACCACCCTGTATATATATATATATATATATATATATATATATATATATATATATATATATATATATATATATATATATATATATATATACACATATACACACATATATAACAGATATACTTAAATATTGAATGAAAGGCTTATCCTCCAGACACCAAAATTTATTTCAGGTTTCTCTTACTCCCGACGCGTTTCGACACTCCAAGAGGTCATCTTCAGGGGATAAATCTACAAACATAACAAGAGAGGTCTGTCAGAAAAACATTCGTTTTTCCGGTAGTAATTGTGCATGTCAGAGCACCATGATGACAAGAAAGGTCAAATGCTAAAGTCATAAGTCACACAGTAAACATCAACCAACAGTCAAGTTAAAATCTAAAAAGCTACAGATACAGTAATAACAGTTAAAATATGCTAAGTTAAATATGCAATTACATTAACAAAACTAAAAGCATCAAAGCAACTGAAAAGCGCTGAAAGTCACAAAAACTGCAAAAGTCCAATATTTGAAAATTAAGAAAACAAGTCTATTGTAGAAGCAGAAAGCAAAGCCAATGAGCGAAACTGACAGGTTAAACAACACAATAGGCAGGCAACATCAAGTAATAAACCCAATGAGAACCGTTAGGGCAAAGAAAACTGTGAAACATTAAGTGAACAAAAACAAAATGAGCCATATTCACTTGAACAATTCTAAAAAAATTGAACTCGAAACTATACAGGAAGGTTCAACAGGTCACAACTTCATCCATTGTGCTAGGGGCCCTACAACACTACATCTGCATATTGCCAGAAATTTGTCTTCAAAAACAAAAATCAATGGAAAAGATCAGCAATTTTTAACAACCATGATTAGGGGCGGGCATTATGTGAACTTGAAACGGGCAGGGTGCACCGACGCAGGTGCGGAAAAAGGTGTCAGAAGCGAAACATGTCAATGACAAAAGAGTAAGAGGCCATAGAGCAGCCATCTTCAAATCATAATGTTCATGGTCATGTAGAAAAACCATAGAGTTCAGCAGCACTGTTACACCAATTGGCTCTAGAATGAAGGAAAGTTAGTTACATCCGTGTTGGGCAGGTTTAAAACCTCACTGGCTTGGCACTTGGAATGTTTGAAAATCTCAATTTCCTCTAAGACGAATTGTTCTACGCCAAAACTTGATGGGTGCAAGATTTCAGCATCTGTATTTTCGCTGAAGCAGTGGCAACTCTCCCTCAAATGGCAACCAAAGACTGACGTGTCATTGTTGAGCTGGTTTCTACTTCTAAGGTGTTCTGTGACTCTGGTGCCCAAAGATCTTCCGGTTCTTCCTATGTAGACAGCTTTACAACCGGGGGTACCACATTTTAAACGATAAACACCCGACTTCTTCAACTCTGGGATGCTATCCTTGTTGTGAATGAATAAATTGTTGACGGTGTTCAAAGACTTGAATGAAAACCTGACATTGTCACATTTGAGTGCCTTGACAACGGTATTGGAAACAGGACCACAATAGGTGAACGGAAAATGTGAAATCCTCTCAGGTTGAGCAAGGGGTAGACTGGTGCTCGTTTCTATCAAGAGCTGACGGCTCTTTCTGTTGACGAACTTATCGACTATGTTGAGTGGGTAGTCGTTGATGACTGCGAGTTGTTGGATGAGGTTTAATTATCTGATGAAGTCGATCCCCGACAGTGGGATTCTGAACAATCTGTCAACCAAAAATCTGAGAGAGGCCATCTTTCATTCAATATTTAAGTATGTCAATCTCAGACTGTGTGACGTTCAGAAATGAAATATAACAGATGTATTAGTTTATATTTTGTGATACTTTTATATATTTACATACAATACTTCTGTGCTTTTCTTTGTTTTAAATATGCCAGATATTCTTTTTTTTTGAGCTGTTTAAACTTTCTTTGTTGTAATCTATCTACTAGGGATTATAAACGGGGACACACTTGGACCAAGGGGTAGGTTTTCATAAAACGCAGAAAACCCCTCAAATTCGTTAGCGGTTTTGCCATAGTGCTTGTAATTTTTTATAGGAAAATGTTATTAGTCTGGCCAAAGAGCAGTACCGAAACTGAACTATTAAAGGGGTATGGTCATTTTACATTCGGTTCTGGGATGATTACTTTTTTAGTGGCCACGAATAAAACTAGCATGCTTTGATAGTATCTCATACAACATATGGAATAGTGATAAAAAGCCTGGACGCAGCAAGTGCGTTATGGTAGTGAATTTTCATAGAAATGATCTTGCACAAAATATTTTATTATAACTTTTTTTTCTTGTAACATAGAAATCTAAATTTTGGTGTATAGTTTACTTTTTATATTGTAAACCTACCTACCAAATTTGGTTATCATAGATTTTTATTTTTTAAGATAAAAATTTTTTTCAAATAAAAACTCAAAATTTTTTCGGAAAACCTCGTCCGATTTTTCTGATTAACGAACTTATCAAAGCCACTTACAAAAGAAAGGTTCATGCCAAATTATATCAAAATCTGCCCATTATTCTTTGAGATAAAAATTTTTTTCGAATTAAAACTCAAAATTTTCCCAGAAAACCTCGTCCGATTTTCCTGACTAACAAACTTGTCAAAGCAATTTACAAAAGGAAGGTACATGCCAAATTTTATTTAAATCGGCTTATTACTTTTTGAGATAAAATTTTTTTTCCAATGAAAACTCAAAATTTTCCCGGAAAACCTCATCCGATTTTCTTGACTAACGAACTTGTCAAATCCATTTATAAAAGGAAGGTACATGCCAAATTTTATTAAAATCGGCTAATTACTTTTTGAGATAGGAATTTTTTTCGAATGAAAACTCAAAATTTTCCCGGAAAACCTCATCCGATTTTCCTGACTAACGAACTTATCCAAGCGATTTACAAAAGAAAGGTACATGCCAAATTTTATCAAAATAGGCCTATTATTTTTTGAGTTATCGGTGTGATTATATATATATATATATATATATATATATATATATATATATATATATATATATATATATATATATATATATATATATATATATATATATATATATATATATATAAATATATATATATATATATAAACATATAAAAATTGAAACTGACCCCGGATATGGGTTCTAGGGGTCCTAGATCGCGCTCATTTGCAAAAAATTTTTCAAAATTCAAAAGTCGGGATCTCCCCATTAGTGAATTTTTTTCTACGAAAATTCACTAAAAAGCTTTCAAAAGTACATCGGAGCCGAGATATACAGGGTGATTCATTAGGAGGTCGACACATAGATCCGCAACTAAGGCAACTGGAGCTTCTGAAGAAGAAAAAAACAATTCGACAATTTATTTCAAGCTTAATTCTGAAAATCTTTTTTATTTGTTT
Source organism: Tillus elongatus (assembly GCA_964006375.1). Classification (NCBI taxonomy): domain Eukaryota; kingdom Metazoa; phylum Arthropoda; class Insecta; order Coleoptera; family Cleridae; genus Tillus; species Tillus elongatus. The sequence goes on along the minus strand of OZ023262.1, from coordinate 23,739,330 downwards.
CTTATTCCTGTCACCAGATGACGCATTTACGGATGAAACTTTTCGAAGGCTGTTATCCCAAAATATTTTTATCACAATGTTATTTTCTTTTTACTTTTCTTGAAACCAATAATTTTGTTCTAAATTTCTGTCAGAGTTACGACAATCGTATATAAAGTGTTCACGGGAATCGTTTACAATAGCGATCTCCGTTATTATTGGAGCAAACTACGAGAAAAAAAAAGCGAAACAAGGACAAGATTAAACGTAGGTAATAAAATTATATAAACTCACTAGAACGAATCGAAATGCCAAAGATTTGTAGAAAATATGCAGAGTCAGAGTAGTAAGTTCATACAACAAAAAACGTCAAAATAACATTAGTAATGATATTTAATTTCAATGAGTTCTCGTTGTCTTAGCAACTGATGGCACATGTATTTCCACACAGAGTAGTCAATGTACACAGTGTAATTCATTCTTGTAGGCTTCCACAAGCGCCTGGAGTAGGTATCGAAATTCTGAAACTGAATTTAGAATGTTTCCTCGCCCACTACCTACGATTCAAAATATTTTCACGTGACTAGCAGCACAGAATACATCAATGAGATTAAGTAGATGATGATTTCGAGCCACACACCGACGAACAATAGATAAATCATGTTCCTGATCTGTCAAGACAAAAAATAAGATCTGACAACGTCAACTGTAAGCTTCTACATTCTGACAACTATTTCAATTCTAACACACTTTTTCCAACAATAACGAAGATGGCTATTATTGTGAACGATTTACGTGAACAAGCATATGAACTTAAAAAGTTTCATTAAGAGCACGTACAGCATACCTGATAAAAATATTTACTGCAACTAGCAGTTCACATCAAAGAAAGACACTGCGCATGCTGGCCGAGCAATCTTGCCAGACCTAATTAACCCGACTCTAACTTAGATATATTAGCAACATTTCTATAAAAGTGGTCCATCCCCTCTGCTGTGCAATATATTTGTCGCAGACATTCCTAGATGTGACATACTGTACGCAGACGACACGACCATCCTTAGCAGCTCCACTCAGCCGAGGATAATAACCGAACGACTTCAGACCGCCGTAGTCGAGCTGCAAGCATGATATAGGAAATCCCTTCTAGCCATAAACCCCGATAAATGTTCAGCTGTCCTATTTTCCAAGAGGAGGCACACACCTCACGAACACGTATCATTAGACAACCGTCTAATTCCCTGGCAAGATTCCGCCAAATATCTCGGGGTTTTTCTAGACAAACACTTAACATGGCACCCCCATGTCGACCACGCCCGAAAAAAAGCCTCGATGTTCATCTCGAAGCTGTTCCCACTTCTAAATAGAAATTCCAAACTATCCATGAACAACAAGTTGCTCATGTACAAAGTCATCATCCGGCCAGCTTTGACCTACGCATCACCTGCATGGGCCACCGCGGCCGCAACACACATCAAGACCCTTCAAATCATCTAGAACAAAATTCTGAGAATGGTTACCGGAGCGCCATGGTTTGTCCGAAACAGTCAGATTCACTCTGATCTGGAAATGCCTTCGATACTTGAGTTCATAACTCAACTATCCACAACTCAGTTCGCAAAAGCCGCTTCTCACCCAAATGCTCTTCTCCGTGGTGCCACCAACTACGATGAGCAACTTTCACATAAGCATAAGCGTCCAAAGCTTATACTTACCCGCTAACGCCCCCGCGGCAAAAACAGAATGGAAACATTCATACCCAAAAAGTCATTGTGTGAAATCTTTCCGACGGAGGTATTGACTAAGGTCCGGTACTCCCAGGGAGGGGGTTTTAGTGAGTACAGTCTCACAGTACCTCGATATCCCACGGCACCTACGGGGCCGTGAATGAGATCTGCATGAGCATTTCCCCCTCCAGTATGCAAAAAAGTGGTCCATAACTGGTTACTGACGGATAACTGTATCATCTACCCTACATACGAGGTTTTGACTTTACCACGACGATATAGTGAAATAGTCTATTTCATTCTAATCAAGTTGTCTATGCTGGAGAAAGGTCAGGTGCAAAAAACAAGGAACTATGTAAGATAACCGTGTTTATTTGTCTCTGGTCGGCAATAAATATCAACGCTGTCTTGAATACTTATACAGCAGGAAATTAAATTATGTAGCGGAGGACCAGGCAATATGAATCAGGTAGGCAAAGACACTATCTATTTCTTTCTGCAATTGGTAATACTAATTCAATTATAATGTGTCAATTCAGTGGCTGTCAAGCCAGTGTATCATTTGCTGTAGCTATATAACGGTAAGTACAAAACCTCTAAGTTTTATGACGTAAAGACTAAAACCATATTTAAAAATCCTTGTTTCGACTTCTGAGAATTTGCAATCGTTTTTTCAAAAAACACACCAGGTAATTTAAGATGTGTTTGCGATTAAATTAATTCCTATGTAACGTAACCTTTGAAATATTTGTAGCCGCAGTAATTCTAGGTATGCGGTTTTCTAACTGTTCCAAAATGACACCGTTTATCTTTGGCCAAAAGAAACCAGCTAGTTTTTTTGCTTTACTATTTATTTGTGTAATATCTAGTGACTCAGTGTACCGTTCTTGTTTAATGTAAATATAAAAGAGGGTCTGCACGTGCGAAGGGCTGGAGAGAAGAAATGATGTCTTTGGCATTCCAAGCAATAAAGTCTAAAAACGTTTCAAGCAGAGATACTCAGGGAAGTTCCTCTACCGCACTTGGCGAAAACGTCTAATAATCCTTTGTTAAACAGTTGGGTCGTTTAAAACGAGTATATTTTCAGAAAATGGGGCTTCAGCTAGTAAATGATTAACATTTCTATAGACTTACTAAAGAAGATATCTAAAAACTAGCGTTCGAAGTGCAGTTTCTTAACAATTTGCAAAATGCTGTTAAAAAATAGAAGTGCTATAAATAATATTAAAATTTTATGCGGTTACACTCGAGAGTTAAGCTTCCGACGACTGTAATTTACAAGCGTTGCTAGAGCTTAGGAAAGGGAGGGCTGGACATGAAATGAAACGTCCCTATTGAGGAGAGATCTCTGTTGGTACAGTCGCAGCTACAAAACCGATTTGGGGACCGGAGCGGGCGCATATAGGGAGCAGCACCGATGCACAATATCATCTAGCCTCAGAAAGCATGCAACCATACACAGGTAGAAGTGTATGCCATCGAGATGTGTACGAGGCAGAGTGAACAAAACACAAATCGATTAAATATTTGCAGATAGCTAAGCTGCTAGAAAGCACTTGGTTCCTACCGTTGTGTTTCAAGACTTCATCGGACCAGAACTTATTATGGACATTGAAGGCGCCAAGAATAGTGACCTCGGGGGAAGGATATTCAGAAATCAGATGGTCGGTTTTTCAAAAAGGTAGTCGAAGAGTTGGACAAAGTTGGTGTCAGAAGGTGACCGGTAAATGCAACAGATGAATTTAGTTGCAGCCCTGGGAGGGAGTTTCATCCAAAGTATGTCTTTTCTTCCAGCTTCTAAATTGGGGAGTCTGGTGCAGGGTAGGTTGCTACGGACGTACGCGCACACGCCTCCATGCAATCTAAATGAAGTAAGGAGCTCATACCCCGGGAAATTAAGGTGATTAGTGGCTGTTTTGGCACTGATTTGGGTTTCGGTGAGGAAGAGGAGTTGGGGCCTAGTAGCCTGGAGGAAATGGTGGACGCAGTTCAGGTTAGAATTTAGGCCACATATATTCGAGAAGGATATGTTAAATCTTGATGCTGGCGCCCACTGCACACCCCTCTCCCGGAGATCCGAATGGAGGGGTATTTTATCTCCGAAATCTTTTGTACAAGGAGGGCCCATAATCATTTTTGCTTATAAGGGAGACCGACTCATACACCAGAACCAAAAACGTCCGTTGGTACCTCCTCGTGCGTGAAGCTGAAACATAAGGGTTTGCCGAACACTCTTCTTGTAACATTTTCTTTTCATAATCCGTATTTGTTTTAGGTTCTTTGCCTAAACATTGCCAATTTTGACGTTTTGAATCGCGATTTTGACGTTTTGAGGAAAACTCCAAATTTGTTTTTTTTAATTGCCCATAACTTTTTTGTCTTTATACAGACCTAAATTTTGGTACATATAGTTCACTCTTTATAATACAAACACGTGGTTGTCCTTAGTGTGTTATTTCCGGAGGTATAATTTTTTTTCAAAGAAAACACAATTTTCCCGGAAAACCTACGCCGATTTTCCTGGCTAACGAACTTATCCAAGCCACTTGCAAAAGGAAGGTACTCACCAAATTTGATCAAAATTGGCCTATTATTTTTTGAGTTATCGGTGTGATTGTACTTAACTATGTTCTGACAATAAACATACCAACTATTATTTTTTCTCTATTACCAAATGGATAAAGGTCAATATTTTACTTTTTCCCTTCTATTATCACTTATTCCGCACCAACATTTAATTGATTTACTGCCTGACTGCTCCATCTGCTAACTTATTTATACCGTCTAAGGTAGTTCTAGATATTTCTGCATTCTTTCATCTGTGGTTTCTCGTTCTATCTTGAATATAATTTTAGAATCTTCGCTGCTACCAAATACTATATAATGACAATACAGGACACTCCGGCTGATTTCGTGTTTCAAGAATATCAGCGCCCCTAGCGGATAGTACTGATGTTACGTCGTTCGAGAACGTGTAACACAAGCAATCGCTGGTGTTTAACTGTGTATAATTAAGTTTGAGCTGTGTTTTTTACAATAAATGTTAGTGGTTGGGTGTGTGCAATCTATAGTTGTTCGAATTATAACGTGCTAAATCTATCAAAGACATTTCATAGGTTTCCAAAGGATGGCGAAACGCGAATATGATTTGAAGCAGAAGACACATTCAGAATCACTTTTATGCCAATATGTACAGTTCGCAGAAGATAATTTATTGTGTAATATTTACCATCATGTACCTATTTATAGATAAACTTCCTAAACGGATGGTTGAAATGCTTCAATCATAACTTGTCTTCCGGTGCATTAAAAAAAAAGAAATATTAAGGCAAAAAAAGTTTTGCATGAATAATAAATGGTATAAGAAAACTGTTTTTCTATATTCTTATGTGTCCTTTTTTACTTCAGTATAGCATAACTTGTCCCATTTTTTCACATTTAAAATTATTTTACTTGGCACAGGCTTTTAATTATCTTCCCAAGACAAGTTTTTAAAGAGACAACTAGAAATAGCAGTGTAAATACCACGTGTATTTATTTTATAATGAATAACAAAAAAAAACAGAACAAATAGGGCACTGACAATAAGCAACGTTACCTACCTTTATTCTCCAATAATGCAGGAACATAAGCCTCGTTTTTCTGTATTCACACACAACACCTCTAGGGACCTCGTGTCTCCCAAAGGACTTACAAACAAGTGGATATTTAGAGACCTCGTGTCTCTTCAAGGGGTTGAAAGCAATTCGCTTTCTCGAGACCTCTTGCCTCTTCAAGGACTCAAAAACAAGTGGCAGAGGGATGCAAGCTTCTCTCCCTTCTCTCATTCTTCTTCCCCCTCTCTGGTCTTCTGGCGGAAACCATTAGTAACACTTACTCTATGTCAGTGTAGCGCGCGACATTTGAATTTAAAAGTGACAGAACAACGAGCATGAACATTCCGCCCACCAAAATAAGGATTTATTTTCACAATTATATTGTTTCTCAAATAAACAAACAAAACAAAAATTTACAATAAGCACAAAAAACAAAAAACTGAAGCTATTGGATTTATAATTAACTGTACAAAAAAATTTCAAGGCAGACGTATTACTGCGATGGCAACAGACATAACTTCGTCAGAGGCCTATCAAAAGTGCCACTACTAGTGCGAACTTGAGCTACCCGAGCTATACCATCACGGCCTGGGTATAGTTGCATAATGCGTCCGAGCTTCCAAACAAGAGGTGACGAAGTCTCATCTTTAATCACAACTAAAGCTCCGATCGGGGGGGACGTTTGCACAGTATCCCACTTACTACGCTGCTGCAGTGTATGCAGGTATTCGTTCTTCCAGCGGCGCCAAAAGTCCTGGTGGATCCTTTGCACCAGCTGCCAGCGTGACAAGCGATTCATACTTAACAAAGTCAAATCAGCATCAGGAGGAGCACCTAACGGTTCCATTGTAAGAAAATGTCCTGGGGATAGGGCTAACAGATCATTTGGATCAGTACTCGCACTACACAATGGTCGAGAATTCAAAACTGATTCCACTTGAGCAAGCAACGTGGACATTTCCTCAAAGGTCAGAATCTGCAAACCGATCACCCTTCGCAAATGAGTCTTGACTGAGCGCACTCCTGCCTCCCACAGACCTCCAAAATGCGGAGCTGATGGGGGGTTGAAATGCCACTTAATGGTACAAGCATCTGCTGCCCCCTTTGCATAGTTTAAGAGCTGCTTATTTGAGCCGACGAAGTTGGTACCTCTATCGCTATACAAATTGTCACATCTTCCTCTGCGAGCCACAAACCTCCGAAGAGCTGCCAAGAAGGCTTCAGCTGAAAGATCAGACACTACTTCCAAATGGAGGGCCTTCGTTGCCATGCACACAAACAAACAAATATATGCTTTCACCTTTCGGACACCTCGATATCTGCCCTGTGTCACAAAAACTGGACCTGCAAAATCAACTCCGCTGTGTGAAAACGGCTTCAACTGAGAAACCCTGGCAACTGGCAAATCAGACATCATCGGTGCCATGGGAGTAGGATTCACTCGAAAGCAACGATAGCACCTTGACAAAACATGATGAATAGCTCTCCGAGGGGACAAAATCCAAAACTGTTGCGAAAGCAAATGAAGCAATGTGCGAGGACCAGGATGAAGATTGACATGGTGTGTGTGTGCAATGATTAACTCGGTGAGACGATGTGAGCGGGGCAACAATATAGGGTGTTTCACTTCAACTGGAACATCAGCTTGACGAAGGCGACCGCCCACCCTGAGGATACCCTCTGTATCCAGAAAGGGGGCTAACTTATTTATTGCCCTCGCACACCTCTCACCTTTAACCAAGGATGCTATTTCCCTTTGAAATACTTCACCTTGAGCACATTTGATAAGCATATGAAGCGCCTCCTGTAATTCGGTGGCTGTCAGAGATGCAGTAGTTCGGTCAGATGGAGACACCCTACAATTTCGCACAAACCGCTGACAATATACAACAACACCCTGAATTTTCCGTAGATGCGAAAAGCGATTCAAAAGTTTACTGAGCCACTCCTCATTTGCCAAAGTAACTAGTACGGGGAGAGTTCGTTGCTCCGCCAGGCACTCTTCTGGCGGCTCAAAACGCAACGACTTGGGCCAATTTTCTCTTGCCAATTTTAGCCAGGCGGGTCCCGCCCACCATAGTGGATGCTCACAAAACCCAGAAGGTAACATGCCTCTCGATGCACAATCAGCTGGGTTTTCTTGTCCACTTACGTGATGCCATGACTCTGGAGGAATCTTCTCTTGTATGCTTGCTACTCGATTCCCAATAAAGGTCTTCCACCTATTGGAAGATGATTTTATCCAGGCAAGTGCCACCATAGAGTCTGACCAAGCATACATAGAGTTAAACTCAAAACGACCTTCATACACCCGACACACAAATTCCAGAAGCTTTGCCAACAATAAACACCCACACAATTCGAGACGTGGAATCGATATTCTTTTTAAAGGTGATACCTTGGACTTGGCACACAGAAAATTGATCCAAACTTGACCCTCCTCTGATACTTGTCTTAAGTAAACAACTGCAGCATACCCTCGCTCCGATGCATCACAGAACCCATGGAGTTCTGTACTGATGATATTATCGTGTTTTACGCCTCTGGGAATTGATAAACCTGCTAGCGCACTGAGTTGTGATTTATACTGAGACCACTGACCAACAATATCCTTTGAGGGCTTATCATCCCATCCCACTTTTTGCTCCCACAAGCACTGCATAAGATATTTTGCCAACAGGGTAACAGGAGACAAAAAACCCAGGGGGTCATAAATTCTTGCCAATTCCGAAAGAAGATTTCGTTTTGTGCACGGACGATCAATAGGTTCAACATTAAAAGAGAATGTATCACCTATGGGACACCACTGCAATCCTAAAATTTTCAACACTGATGGATCATTTAAATCTAACGATCGAGGTTGCTGACTATCAGCTGATACTGTGGACAACAGTTTCGAATTATTGCTGGCCCACTTCTTCAATTCAAAACCCCCCTTAGCAAACAACCCAATCAATTGCCGTTGCAACTCAAAAGCCTCTGACAATGAGTCGACTCCACTCACTACATCATCCACATAGAGATCGGACCGAACTAGCTTTGCTGCCAATGGAAAAGATGATTCCTCATCATCACAAAGCTGCATCATTGTTCGGATTGCCATGTGTGGGCTTGAGGAGACCCCATATGTGACAGTATTAAGGCGATATTTCTGTACAGGTTCCCCCTTTGAGAACCTCCAGAGAATTCTTTGATAATCCCTATGATTATCTACAACCAAAATTTGTCGATACATTTGCCGAATGTCAGCAGTAAATGCAATTTTGTTTGAGCGAAATTTCAACAACACAGTGGCAATATCTGTCTGCAACTTCGCTCCCACTAACAACGTATCGTTCAGAGATACACCATTCGTACTTTTGGAACCAGCATCAAATACCACCCGCAGTTTGGTCGAAATGCTGTGAGGACGCAACACACAATGATGGGGAATATAGTATGCATCAGATGGTTCCACAGCTACATCTGATACCAGAGACATATGGCCAGACTCATAATAATCCCTGATAAACTCCGAATAGGACTTGTGCAACGCTGGATCCCTACTAAGACGTGCTTCCAGGGAGTAAAACCGCCTCAATGCAACACTGAAAGATTCTCCCAAACACGGAGTACCCTCACGAAAGGGCATATTTAAAATATATCTCCCAGCACTATTTCGGTGCTGAGTCTTCTTGAAGATTTCCTCACATTTTTTATCTTCCGGAGACATAACTAAACCTTGTGGTACCTGTTCCAAGCTCCAAAACTGTTTCAAGGTATGATCCAAGTCGACCAACGTGCATAAACTATTCACAACAGAATGAGACTTTGACTGTTCTACACTGCCCATAAGCACCCAACCAAAAACAGTATTGATGGCCACTGGTGCACCTCGAGGCCCTCTCTTTATTCCAGGTCTAACCACATGAGCATAAACGTCAGTACCCAACAAAATTTCAATGTCCCCTGGTATACCAAACTCTGAATCTGCCAACTCTAAGTTCTGAATATGTTGCCAGTGGCACTGCTCAATTTTAGCAGAAGGGATCTTGGAACAAATGTTCGGAATCACAATCATGTCCAACTCTAACTTTGTTGGCTCATAAATGGACTCTACTCGACATTTGAGAGTGCCTTGGCTAGCAAGCGAGCTCATTTGGTTCAAGCCTTGAACCATCACTGAACGAGATGAGGTGTTGAGCCCCAATTTTTCAACACACTGCTGCGAAATGAAATTAGCCTCACTCGCACAATCCAGGAGAGCTCGACATTTCCTAACCTTTCCATTTTTATCTCGTACTAATAGCATTATAGTTGCCAGTAACACGGACTGTTCCCTTTTTACCACACTTGCCAACACACGCAATTGCTCTGCACCTTGTGGCTCTTCCACAGGTGGCTTGTTTGAGTCACTCTCATCTCCCGATGCCGGTGCTTTTGGGAAGTGCAATAATAGTAGATAGTCGGGCACCTGGGCTCATCCCCTCCACTTTTTACTGCGCATGCGCGAGTCATCATGCGCATGCGCTGACCTGCGCAGACCTGTGACAGTTGACAGCTGACCTGTCAGATTTGACAGGTGTCAAATGTCACTGACCTGACAGCTGTCAACGTCAGCTGTCACCTGACCTGACATGTGTCAACGTCAAATGTCACCTGACCTGTCAGATGACGTCACAAGCATTCCAAGATGGCTGACCTGTCATAGACAGTCGCAACCCGGGTTCTCTCTATGGAACTAACCTGAGATGACGTCACAAGCATTCCAAGATGGCTGACCTGTAAGAGACATCTGCAACTCCGGGGTTCTCTCTCTATGGAACTAACCTGAGATGACGTCACAAGCGTTCCAAGATGTCTGACCTGTGTGTCCATAGATATCTACAAGTCAGGTTAGCTCTCCATGTGTGTTTGTCTGATTGTTTATTAAGGTTATGTATTTGTTTATTAAGGTTATGTTCGCTCACGTGTCATCTGTTTGTTTATTAAGGTTATGTTTGTATTTGTTTATTAAGGTTATGTCATGTGTGTGTTGATTACCATGCATCTGTTTGTTTATTAAGGTTATGTATTTTGTTTATTAAGGTTAGGTGTTCGTAAACACAGCTGTTTGGTTTGTTTATTGTGTTGTTGTTGTTAAGGTGTATTGAAGTTTGTTAGGGTATTTCGTTTTTGGCGGGAAATTTGAATTTGTTTGAAAATTTCTGTCTGTTGTGTCCAGAGATATGACTCATCGAGCTAGAGAATATTCTATTTGTAAAGTTGTAGAGTGTAGAGAATATTCTCTAGCTCGATGGGAGACATCTGTTGGACACAGTCATTCGGTTTAGTCACACACACATACATATATGAGGAAGATATATTGAGCGGGTAATTTGAAATTTTGAATTTAATTTGAAATATGATTTTTGAAAGAAAAGCGTTCGCCAGAAATTAGATTTGAACCCCCAACCATACAACTTACTAAGATATGCAAACGTCCCTAAACCGATTATGCTATTCAGACATACGATGAAAGTTTGTTATCAGTGGGTATATATATAAAACAAAAACCTGTTACATAAAACGAGTTTATGAGGCTGCTGAGTTTGTGTGTGTAGGCAGAGGGGGTGTATCTCTATTACATTCCAATTGAATAATAGGAACTGTAATGTTAAAAACAATTGTTTATTTATAGTAAAAAGAAATTTAAAACACGTACCAATTTACCTATCTAATATCATTTAATAACAAAAACGTTTTGAAGTAAACTATATCAATAAGAAAAACGTATTTACATCTAGATATGTTAATGAGTTTATTTTAATAGCCTAATAAAACTCGGGGACTTGGTTTTATTGCCGGCGTGTTTGTTTATGTTAGTGTTTGTATTTTGAATGAATGAATCTAAATTTATATAGGGAGTGATCAAAAACACACAGTGTAACAAAACTCAATTTAAAACAACTAAATTAAACATTGATATACGAGGATTGTTTGATAAGTATTGTTTGTATGTAAACATAAATAATATAATAGTATACTTACATACAGCAAGAGACGTCAGCCTTCTTTCACAGCTTAGTACACACTAACGTATGTTGAGGTCTTGAATGGGGCCCCGTTATAGAAATAACACAGTTGTTTAATGACATCCACTTGAACCAAACAAAACATATAGACGCTGTTGTTGATTGTTAACACACACACACACACACACACACACACACACACACACACACACACACACACGTCATGACAGCTCGAAGTCTTTGCTTAGACTGACAGAGCTGTGTAATAAAAGACAGACAGACAAACAGCTGTTTAACAACAGTTAGAGCGTGTAACACAGCTAAAACGTATCAAAAATAGCCAAGTGTCTCCTGTGTAGAGGAAACAGAGACAACTAATGGTCATTGTTGGAGCTTGTACATGTTGTTTGAAAGGATATATAACACACGTCATGACAGCACGAAGGCTTGGCTTAGACTAATGGATGTGTGTAACAACAAACATACAGACAATAGATTGCCCCCCACAAGTATCATAGATAATCTTGTTTGAGCTTATACAGCCGTGTAACAAACGTGTCATGACATCTCGATGTCTTTGCCTAGGCAAACAGAGCTGTAATAATAACAGACAGACAGACAGCAGTTTAACAACAACAACTAGAGCAAGTAACACAGCCATGTTCTTTGGTTCAAGTGTCTTCTGTGTTGAGGAAACAGCTGTTTAACAAACGTTGTCGTAACAACTTGTTGTCTTTGGTTAGAGTGACAGAGCTGTGTAACAACAGACAGACAGACAGACAAACAATTGAATACCATTGTTAGAGCTTGTACACGTTGTTTGAAAGGATATAACACACGTCATGACAGCACGAAGGCTTTGCTTAGACTAATGGATGTGTGTAACAACAGACATACAGACAATAGATTGCCCCAACGAGTATCATATGGAACCTTGCTGAAGCTTCTACGTGTTGTTGTGACACACACGTCATGACAGCACGAAGGCTTTGCTTAGACTAGTGGATGTGTGTAACAACAGACAGACAGACAATCGAATGCCAACAAGTATCTTAGATAATCTTGTTTGAGCTTGTACAGTCGTGTAACAAACGTCGTCATAACAACTTGTTGTCTTTGCTTGGAGTGACAGAGCTGTGTAATAACAAACAGACAGACAGACAAACAGCCGTTTAACGACAGTTAGAGCTAATAACATAGGTAAAACGTAACAAAATAGTCATATTCTTTGGTTCAAGTGTCTCATGTGTTGAGGAGACAGACAGACAGACAATTGATTACCATTGTTGAAGCTTGTACATGCTGTTTGAAAGGATATACACACAGAACAGCTTGATGTCTTTACTTAGACTGACAGACAGATGTGTTTGTAATAACAAACAGACAGACAAACAGGTGTTTAACAACAGTTAGAGCGTGTAACGCTAAACGTATTAAAAACAGCCAAGTGTCTCCTGTGTTGAGGAAACAGACAGAGAACTGATTGCCATTGTTAGAACTTGTACACGCTGTTTGAAAGGATATAACACACAGGACAGCTTGATGTCTTTACTTAGACTGACAGACAGACAAACAACAGTTTAACAACAGTTAGAGCGTGTAACACTGCTAAAACGTAGCAAATAGCCATGTTCTTTGGTTCAAGTGTCTCCTGTGTTAAAGGAAAACAGACAGACAAACAAACAATTGATTGCCATTGTTGAAGCTTGTACACGCTGTTTGAAAGGATATAACACACAGAACAGCTTGATGTCTTTACCTACAGGCAAACAGATGTATGTAATAACAGACATACAGACAGACAGACAGCAGTTTAACAACAACTAGAGCCAGTAACACTGGTAAAACACAGCAAACAGTCATGTTCTTTGGTTCAAGTGTCTTCTGTGTAGAGGAAACAGAGACAACTAATGGTCATTGTTGAAGCTTGTACATGCTGTTTAACAAACACGTCATGACAGCTTGATGTCTTTACTTAGACTGATGCGTTTGTAATAACAAACAGACAGACAGACAGACAGCAGTTTAACAACAACTAGAGCGAGTAACACAGGTAAAACACAGCAAAACAGTCATATTCTTTGGTCCAAGTGTCTCCTGTGTAGAGGAAACAGACAAACAAACAATTGATTGCCATTGTTGAAGCTTGTACACGCTGTTTGAAAGGATATAACACACAGAACAGCTTGATGTCTTTACCTACAGGCAAACAGATGTATGTAATAACAGACATACAGACAGACAGACAGCAGTTTAACAACAACTAGAGCCAGTAACACTGGTAAAACACAGCAAACAGTCATGTTCTTTGGTTCAAGTGTCTTCTGTGTAGAGGAAACAGAGACAACTAATGGTCATTGTTGAAGCTTGTACATGCTGTTTAACAAACACGTCATGACAGCTTGATGTCTTTACTTAGACTGATGCGTTTGTAATAACAAACAGACAGACAGACAGACAGCAGTTTAACAACAACTAGAGCGAGTAACACAGGTAAAACACAGCAAAACAGTCATATTCTTTGGTCCAAGTGTCTCCTGTGTAGAGGAAACAGACAAACAAACAATTGATTGCCATTGTTGAAGCTTGTACACGCTGTTTGAAAGGATATAACACACAGAACAGCTTGATGTCTTTACCTACAGGCAAACAGATGTATGTAATAACAGACATACAGACAGACAGACAGCAGTTTAACAACAACTAGAGCCAGTAACACTGGTAAAACACAGCAAACAGTCATGTTCTTTGGTTCAAGTGTCTTCTGTGTTGAGGAAACAGACATACAGACAATTAATAGCCATTGTTGAAGCTTATACATGCTGTTTAACAAACACGTCATGACAGTTCAAAGTCTTTGCTTAGACTGAGAAGACAGAGGTATGTAATAACACAGACAGACAGACAATTGATTGCCCCTAACAAGCATCATATAGAACCTTGTTGTACAGCTGTTTAACAAACACGTCATGACAGCTCGATGTCTTTGGTTAGACTAATGGATGTGTGTAACAACAGACAGACAGACAATCGAATGCCAACAAGTATCTTAGATAATCTTGTTTGAGCTTATACAGCCGTGTAACAAGCGTGTCATGACAACTTGTTGTTGTCTTTGCTTAGACTGACAGAGCTGTGTAATAACAGACAGACAGACAGACAGTTGGTTAACAACAGTTAGAGTGTGTAACACAGGTAAAACGTAGCAAATAGCCATGTTCTTTGGTCCAAGTGTCTCCTGTGTTTAGGAAACAGACAGACAGACAATTGATTGTCCAACAAGTATCATAGATAATCTTGTTGAGTCTGTACCTGGTGTTTAACAAACAGACGTAAGAGAGTGGGACCTACAAAAGGATAAGCAACGTTTTACAGTTTGTTAACCTTGATTCTGTTTGAGCTTGTACACTCTGTTTAATATACGCAAGAGAGAGGCTCGCTTAGGGGTAAACAACCTGTCAGTTGATGACCTTGCCGAATGTTATCTTGTGTTATATCTGTTCAATCACCCCATTATTCGTGTTTGAGCTTGTCTGTGTATCTGTTTAATATACGCAAGAGAGGCTCGCTTAGAGGTAAACAACCTGTCAGTTGATGACCTTGGCGAATGTTATCTTGTGTTATATCTGTTCAATCACCCCATTATTCGTGTTTGAGCTTGTCTAGAATACAAATATAACCGAAAAGATGACATCATCTCATTATTAGTGTTTGCAGAAAAGGCCCCTGCTCACACCTTAAATCGTTTCTATTTCTCATAAGATTACATGTATTTTTGCCTAATATAGAGCTTTTAACACGTTTCCCCATAAGAAACAACGTATTTGCAGACACACATGAAACAGACCAAGGATTAATATATCGATATCAGTTGCTTATAACACGTACACGCTATGTTTTTATATGTTATAGTTGATGAAATAAGAGAAAGACACAACAAGTGAAAAACTGAAGCTATAGCAAAAGGACTCAAAACAAATTTTTGTTCAAAACTGTCTAAACACTCCCTGTATCTATGTAAAGCAAACAACGGTTGATTCACTGAAGCCCCGAGACTGTCCAACCTCGTTCATTCATAACAACAAACTTTGCTTTGTCCCCCGCTCAAAAATACTATTACGATAAGTTTAGATACTAGTGATTATTATTCAGCGACTTTATTTTTGTTTTCACATGCTCTTGTAAAACAAACAGACATATATGTGTTATCTAGTAAATATAAAATAGAAATAGACGTTACAGCTTAGAGATGATTAAAGTTTATGGAGAAAGCAAGGTCAACATGTTCAGCTTTTCGCTCTTTTTAGTAACGTAGGGGTGTTATCATGAATATTTATAGAAAATTAGAAAGGATCACAGTTATACAACAGGTACTGCCCACACACACTCACACACACATACTTGTAGCTCTATAAAAGAACTCTCGAAACCGATCTTCACCACTTACGTCAAGCAGTTGTTTATACAGGTATTTATGTTTTTTTGTGTTAAAGATTAAACCCTATTTAGATTATTAAACATTTTTCGTATAATTAAGTGTATAGTTAAAACTTGTGTGTGTGTGTGCTTTTAAATATTTTTGTGCTTATATATAGTTAGCGGGCTTAATATTTTATATAGTTAAAACTTGTGTGTGTGTGTGTGTCGACTTAGTAAATATTTTTGTGCTTATATATAGTTAGCCGGGGCTTAATATTTTATATAGTTAAAACTTGTGTGTGTCGACTTAGTAAACATTTTTTGGTGCGTATATATATATAGTTATCGGTTTAATATTTTATTTAGTTAAAACTTGTGTGTGCGTGTGTGTGTTTAGTAAACATTTTTGTGCTTGTGCTGGTGTGTACGTGTAACAAAAACTTTTTAAAACTATTTCCCGGCTTTGCGTTTGAAGAATAATAATGGCTTTCACCATTGTACGGGACTTTAGCAAATCCAACCAAAAGTATAGAATGCAACAGCACTGCATCGAATTCAGGCTAAACCCCATTGATGCTGCTGTTCAAGAGCCTGAACAGTGGCTTAAACAGGGCTTGCGGGGCATTTACGAGCATATAGTCGAGAGTTTGGATGCCGAAAGCAAGGTAGGGTTAACGTTTACGGCTGATGGGCTAGATACAGACTTCCACATACCCTTCAAACCGGTCCCAAGTTTGAAATTTGACGACTTGTGGAAGCTGTTGGACTCTCTGTACCAGAGCAAAAAGGAAGCTGTAGCTGGTGATACATTTAAAATTATTACCACAAGCTTCCGACCGTACAGAGGGTCTGGTCGACAACACTCGCCTTACATGACCTTCCAAGAGGAGTGTGCAAAGAAAAGGGGTGTTGTTACGATCAACAACAAGGACAACCTCTGCCTTGTTAGAGCTCTCGTTGTTGCCCTGGCATATGTTATGAATGCCCCGTATATAAAACAAGTACGACAAAATATAGGGAAAAGGCAGGACCAGGAAGCGATGGAATTAATGCAGAAGGCTGGTGTTGATATTCCAGCTAATGGTGCCGGTGTCGAGCAAATTCAGCAGTTTCAACAACATCTCAAAGACTGCAAAATTACCGTGTATGAGTACGGGTCTAGAGGAAGAGATGTACTGTATGAAGGACCCGATGCTAAGTACAAGTTGAATTTGCTGCACCATAGGAATCATTTTAATGTCATCACCAGCCTTACATCAGCTTTCTGTAGCTCATATTTTTGTCAACGTTGCCACGTACCATACAACAGTAAAGACGAACATAGGTGTCTAGGTCAGTGTCCATGTTGCCGGCAAGAACCGCCGTGTGAGAAGGTTGTTAATGAAATTTTGTGCTCAGATTGCAATCGTAAGTTCAGGGGTCAGAGCTGCCATGACCAACACAAGGCCTCATCTTCGACGCAGGGAAAGACCTTGTGTGAGCGTGTCCGAAGATGCGGTGATTGCTTAAAAACAATTAAAGCAGACAGAACACACATATGTGGGGAGATCTTTTGTAATATCTGCAAAAAGCACCAACCTTCAACACACCAATGCTACATTCAAGTGGACACTGGTAAGCCAAAGTTAGATAACACCTTGTTTGTCATTTACGATTTTGAGACCAGGCAAGATGAAGAGAATGCCCGTGGTGAACACGTACACAAGCCTGTTCTGTGTGTTTACCAGCAACGATGCAGTGACTGTTTTGAGTTGGGTAGTGAAGTGCCTACATGCCAGAAGTGTGGAGTGAGAAGGCAGGTTATATCAGCCGATGACGTTATTCAACCGTTTCTGCAACAACTATTCATTAGCAGCAAGAAATTTAAAAGTGTCATCGTCTTAGCTCACAACGGCCAGGCTTATGATCACCAGTTTATTCTACGTCATGCACTGGAACAAATGACCGGTCTTAAGCCTGAGGTTATTATGCGAGGAAGCAAGATACTGATGCTCATCCTTGGGGTGTTGAAATTCATTGATAGCATAAGCTATTTTTCTCTGAAATTAGCCTCCCTTCCTAAAGCTTTCGGTCTGAGTGAGTTGAAGAAAGGGTATTTTCCACATCTGTTCAACACTCTTGCAAATCGTAATTATGTTGGTCCGTTGCCCCACATGAGGTTTTACAATCCGGATGCTATGAAAGAAGCCGACCGAACAGCGTTCCTCAAGTGGTACGAGGAGAATAAACATAAGGAGTTCGACATGCAGAAGGAAATGGTTGAATATTGTATTAGTGACGTGGAAATATTAACCCAGGCCTGCCTTACATTTCACAAGATGGTTATGGAACAGGGTAACGTGTCACCGTTTACCGAAGCCATAACCATACCTGGGGCTTGTAACAAACTGTTCCGTCGAAATTTCCTAAAACCTCAAACTATTGGCATTATTCCGAAGAACGGCTATAGGAACAGAGACAGACAATCAAAGATAGCCACACAATGGCTCATACACGAGGAAGAAAGAAGAGGTGTAGACATCAGACACTCTGCCAAACAACGGGAAGCAGTCATTGATGGTGTTAAAGTTGATGGCTATTGCGAGCAAACTGGAGAAGTGTTCGAGTTTCACGGTTGCTATTTCCACGGCTGTCCCAAGTGTTTCACCACCACCAACAGAGAGGACCCCCTACACGAAGATCCAACAGACACCTTGAACGCTCGCTACGAACGTACTGTGAGGAAAACAGAACGGCTTCGCCAGCGAGGTTACACAGTCCATGAAATGTGGGAACACGAGTTTAGACAGCTGTTGGAAAACGATCAAGTGCTCGAACACAGACTGAATAGCCATCCTCTGTTAACATACCTGCCACTTAATCCTCGGGACGCCTTCTTCGGTGGTAGAACAGGTTGTGTAAAGAGTTATTACAAGGTGAAACCAGGAGAGAAAATACGCTATGTTGATGTTTGCAGTCTCTACCCATGGGTTTGTAAATATGGGAAGTTTCCCATGGGACACCCCACAGTACACACAACATGTTCTAATATAGATGACGTGAATGGACTCATTAAATGCACCATCTTACCACCGCAAGACTTATATCACCCTGTGTTGCCTGTAAAAATGCACAATAAATTAATGTTTGCCTTGTGCAGAACGTGTGCCAAACATATGAACAAGGGTGAGTGTTGTCATTCAGAAGAAGAACGGGCCTTCACTGGTACTTGGGTGGTTGACGAGGTTCGAAAAGCTCTCGACAAGGGTTACAAGTTGATGGAAATACAAGAAGTTTGGGAGTACACCATAACCCAATATGATAGGTCTTTAAACACTGGTGGTCTTTTTGCTGAAATGATGAATAAATTTATTAAAATAAAGCAGGAAGCATCAGGTTGGCCTTCAGACTGTTCCACCAACGAGACCAAAGAGACCTACGTCGAAGCTTTTCTTGAAAATGAAGGTGTCCAGTTGGAGTTTGCAGCCATCACCAACAACCCTGGTTTGAGGTCACTAGCTAAACTGATTCTGAACAGTTTTTGGTACGTTTATATGTTTTATTTCATGTGTGTGTGCATGTGTTTTATTGTTTTTCTCTCTATTGTTTCAGGGGCAAATTCGGACAGCGAGAGAATCAGACCAGAATGGATATAGTGAGACAACCATCTGAATTTTATAAATTAGAAAACAACCCGGCCATTAACGTAAAACACGTAACAATCATTAATGAAGATGTGTTGCTAGTTAGTTGGGAGTACAAGGATGAAGCCGCCGACAGCACAGCTACCGTTAATGTAGCCATTGCTGCCTACGTCACAGCCCAAGCCCGTTTGAAGTTATATTCATATTTGGAAAAGTTGGGTGACAGAGTGCTGTATTATGACACTGACTCTGTCATTTACGTGTCCAGAGAGGGCGAATGGGACATTCCAACAGGTTCCAGCTTGGGTGAAATGACTGATGAGTTGGTAGCTTATGGAGCTGGTAGCTATATTATGGAATTTGTGTCGGCGGGGCCTAAAAATTATAGTTTTACCGTGTACTCTCCCACAACCGGAGAGACACAGAAAGTGTGTAAAGTAAAAGGCTTTGCTCTCAACTATAAAGCATCACAACACATTAATACCGGAGTTATGAAACAGATGGTTGAGAACTCTAGTGTGGAACCGGTCGTTGTTCACTTTGATCAGATACGGAGGACACAAACACACGAACTGGTAACCAGATCGGAAACCAAAGTGTACAAACCGTGTTTGACGAAGCGTAAGTTCAACGACGATGGCAGTTTCGACTCTACTCCTTTTGGCTTTAAAAGACTCAAACAGAGTGACTAAGTGTGTGTAGTTTAGGTTAAATCTTGTATATATATATTTTTCTTGTATATCTATAGCTTTAGGTTAATGAATTGGTGTGTGTGTGTGTGTGTGTGTGTGTGTGTGTGTGTGTGTGTGTGTGTGTGTGTGTGTGTGTGTGTGTGTGTGTGTGTGTGTGTGTGTGTGTGTGTGTGTGTGTGTGTGTGTGTGTGTGTGTGTGTGTGTGTGTGTGTGTGTGTGTGTGTGTGTGTGTGTGTGTGTGTGTGTGTGTGTGACTATTTTTAGCTTTTATCTCTGTTTTATACAAGACATACACGTTGAGAGTGTTTCTTAATATTTCCATAGGTTACTGTGTTTTAGGTTAAAATGAATAGGGTATCTAAAAATATGTTAGTTTTAAGTTTTTCCTGGCTAATTTTAGTAAGAGGGGTGTACTTTTTGTTTTGTAGCTTTCTGTCTACAATATATATGTTTGAGTATCTTTCTTTTGTTTAGATTAAAAACTGTCTTGAAAATAAATATTGTAATTTGCTCAAAATAGCTTATTAGGGTTATTCATGTTAGCTGAATTTTCAGTTCAAAAGACATATTTTTGTTTAGATTAAAACTGTCTTGAAAACTAAGTATTACTATTTTCTCAGAGTAGCTTTAAGAGTAAGTGTTTATTAGGGTTAGTGTTTTTTATCTGAATTTCGGCTTTTCTGGCTATGTTTAGCAAACAGTGTGTATTTTTTTTTGTAGCTGTCTGTCTACAAGATATATTTTTATAATATAGTATTATTGTTATTATCTCAAATAGCTTATTAGGTGTTTACGAAGACATATTTTTGTATAACAGATTAATTTTCTCAAAGTAGCTTTAAGAGTAAGTGTTTATTAGGGTTAGTGTTTTTTATCTGAATTTCAGCTTTTCTGGCTATGTTTAGCAAACAGTGTGTATTTTTGTAGCTGTCTGTCTACAAGATATATTTTTTATAATATAGTATTATTGTTATTATCTCAATAGCTTATTAGGTGTTTAATCAAGTTGTTTGTTTTTAACCTAATTTCAGTGTAAGAAGACATATTTTTGTATAACAGATTAATTTTCTCAAAGTAGCTTTAAGAGTAAGTGTTTATTAGGGTTAGTGTTTTAAAGAGAGAGTTTTACTATTTTTAAAAATGTTTGATTAAGCTTTTCACAAGAATATCAGTACCAAATAAAAATACTTTTTATATTGAATTTTGTCTTTATTTAAATATAACTCCTTGTATATATGGTAGTTGTTTGTAAAACATTTAAACAAACACTTTACTGACCCCAGTCAAAACTGTATCAGCCGAGTACAAGGCTAGAGTTATCTCACAGGTCACACACAGCAAAACAACACAGACACACTGTTATATACATAGGTTGGAATGATTAAACGAAATCGAAAGTAATTTAAAAACATTTATTACATGAAACGGTCCTATACATGTTCAATAGAAAATTAAAAAATAATACGGTTTCTTTAATGATCTCCTTGATTGTGTTGAGGCTTTAACAAGCTGTTTGATTGTCTAAAAAAAAAAAATGAAACAAGTTTTAGTCTATAATCATTGAAATGAGAACAAAAAAAATTCTGTTGATTGTGTGTAAAGACAAAGATGATACTACTTGATATTATGCCATCATATGACCTTTCATGCTGTAAGCCAGAAAAAAATGCAAAACAGTAACAGAAAAGAGACCTGTCAAAAATATTTGATGCTAAGAAAAACAAGTATACAAAAAAGGCAGATTTCTATATCTAAAACTGAAGTAGAGCTGAAACAAGTTACAAACATGCAGTTAAAAAAACAAACCCCTTTACAAATTATATAACAAAAAGGTTTCACAACAAGAATCTATTTTTCTATTAATACAAACAATAAAAACATACACTAGAATTAAATACATGCTAAAAATAATATAACCACCAAGCAGTAAA
Source organism: Tillus elongatus (assembly GCA_964006375.1). Taxonomy (NCBI): domain Eukaryota; kingdom Metazoa; phylum Arthropoda; class Insecta; order Coleoptera; family Cleridae; genus Tillus; species Tillus elongatus. The sequence continues at coordinate 23,717,370 of OZ023262.1, read as the reverse complement.
ACAAATACAGAATATTACCTTACAGTGAAGATACCTTCATTACCCTTCAATACTGTATTAATCTGTAAGTGTGTTTGAGCAGATTATATATTTGGGTTTAAACTGAAAAAAATATTACAATAAAATCAAACAACATTATTTTTAAAACGTTTTATTATTATAAATATATATATATTTTATTTATTGGTGTCCTAGGTGGTGTCACAGACTGAAACAAAAGAAATGAAACATAAATTCCTGTATCCTAAACGAGGGCAATGGATATTACCTTTCTTTTCTCGAGATCTACAAGACGTAGATCTCGAGAATTGCACCCCCTACAGGCTGTGGTGGGGCTTGAAATATCAGCCCCACACCCCAAGGGGCTATATACCCCACCCACACCAGGGTGGAGTACTGTTGCGGAGAGGGCAGCTCCCCCTCCCCAGCAATATAAATCGCTATTATAGGCTAAAATAAAAACAAATCTTTTATAAACTAAAAGAACCATTTTAAAAATTACTTACTGCGTTTCCCACAAACAGCCCATTAACTATATTAAATATTTCAGCTGGAACAAACAAAAACTTTATTAATAATTTCACTCTAAACACAGAGAGACAGGGGTATACCTTCCATTATGTTTGTTGTTTGCTAACTGAAAGTCGAAACCTGCAGACAAGCTTTTAAAGCAGAGCTTCACTCATGGTATATCCAAAAAAACTGCAAACCGATAAAAATGCCCCGGTCTTTGACTAGAAACACAAGTTGACCCTCGAAAAATGTTATATATAATTGTTTATTGCCTGGTTTAAACAAAAAAAACACGCTAAGGACTTTGGAGACGAGTCTGTTTTATTACAAAATTATAAAGTGTATCTGGATTTATAGGGGATAGAAAAATGTTATATATATAATTGTTTATTGCCTGGTTTGAAAAACACGCTAAGGAATTTGAAGACTACGATGCTGTTTTATCACCAATTAAAAATGGTATCTGGATTTTATAGGTGTCGGGTTTTTTATGATTCATTACCTAAAATCAATCTTGAGTTATCAGTGGTGTTTTTCTGATAACAGAATGTGTGTAGGTAGATGAAAACTCGGGAAAGCGGGTTTTTTAAGACCAGGGGTCTTTCAACCTACGCTTTCAAACCTGATTGGTTGAACCCTTATATATATACGTTCTTATCAAAGCTCTACCCCACAGTATAAAATCAGAAACAACAACAACAACCATGGCTTCATCATCAGCATCAGTACTAGCTGATTTAAATCGTGACGGTCTTTGTGAAGCGTCACCTGTAATTAAAGCTGCAGACTTGTTGTTAAACACCCCATATAACATATTAGGGGGTGAAAAAGTGAAAACCCGCTATGGTTACCGAATGTTGATGAAATTGGAAAACGGGGTGGTGTTTCTACCGAGACGTATGCTGCCAACTGACGCTCGAGTCGTCTTTTTCGAGTCTGGGTATGCTCAAGCAATATATAAAGGAGAAAAAAAATTAAAAAATGGTATGTATACCAGTACATTCCAATTTCAAGACAAACGAACCAACACCATCGCTGACTTGTAATATACCAGAATAATCAAACGTATACAGTTAAGAAGATAAACTATCAACATCAACTTATGAGAGGGGTTTTCATCGTAAACTACCAACCATATGTACTTTTAGAAAAAGAACAACAACAGCAGCAGTAACAGTAACAAGTATGAACCATTGTGAGAAGTGTTTTTTATAATGGAGCAGTTAAAGCATCTCACTTTTATCAGCAGGGAATTAAAACCAAACTTACAAACACCAATTGATCAACTAATCCTGGACAGCGTGTTGGCTGATATGGAGTGGTTTGAAACCGAGAAAAAATTTTGTTGTGTACTCGGTGGTTATGCCTCAACACTATACGGTACAGAACAACATTATCTTATAATTCGTTTAATAATATCTGGAGATAAGTATGACTCTTGTAATTTACCTAATATGCAGGGCTATCATAGTACTAAGAATGGTTTTATGTTTTACCGTATTTTTCAGATGAGAAGAAAAGTGTAGTATAGTTGTAGGTTTTTGTCTGAGCTGCTTATTCATAAAGAACTTTTTATACTCAAAATATTTCAATACTATAAATATGATTTAGATAGTAGTTTTGTTTTTTATAAAGCAGAAAAGACTAAAAAACTTCTTCTTGTTGAAAACCCAGTCAGTGTTTTTAATTTTTGGCGATCTTATAAACCGCAAACCTTGCAATCATTATGTATGGGTTCGTTAGCTAACCAAATCTAGAGTATTATTTTTAGTTGTGTTTATTAAGCTGTTGTATTTTAGTCTAGTGTTTGTACTAAATTATATTGTATTTTTGTATAAACTGTACTTTTGTATAAAAATAATTGTAACAACCAATATAAACTCCACAGTATAGTGGAAAACTGTAACGATATATCAAAGTATAGTTTTTAAATAAACCTCTTTCATAGTTGAACTTTGTGTTTTTAAAACCTATAAATGTGAAAGGTAAACACATCTTTACAAAAACAAACATAAAAAACGTAATCTAGAACGGTATACTACGTTATATGTATTAATGCAATACTAGTGTAGGTATTATTAATGAGAACATGTTTTTACGATTATAAAATAACTCATTAGGATGCCTGAGGCAACTGGAAACAGATAGAATATTAGTCACCGATGAAACCGTTTTACTAGCGTTTTTATATTTACAAATATTTCTAGTTGCTTTGGCGTTCCGTATATATATATATATATATACAGGGAGCGTTTAGACAGTTTTGAACAAAATTTGTTTTGAATACTTAGCTGTAGCCTTCTGTTTTTACTTGGTATGTGTCTTATTTCATCAACTATAACATATAAAAACATATCGTGTACGTGTTATAAGCAACTGATATCGATATATCAATCCTTGGTCTGTTTCTGTGTGTCTGCAAATACGTTGTTTCTTATGGGGAAACGTGTCAAACACAAATACTGTACTGATGTCTGTATTCTAGACAAGCTCAAACACGAATAATTGGGGCTAACAAACGGCAGGTGTTTACATACTTGGAATCAAATAAAAAGTATTTTGTTAAAATTAATGTGTTTTTATTTTGTAATACAATTAAAAAGTATGTCTTAAAGCAATAATATCCTGAACAAACTTATCTTGTGCTACATCGGCTATATGTAGGTTGTTTCTATGTGCTGTAAGGTATTTCACTTCAGTCTTTATTCTGTTAAAGAGATTTACTACATTTGGATCGTACAGTATGTTTAGAATCACTTTTGCATTGGGGTGTTTATTTTTAAAGTTCCTCACAGCTCTTGGGAAACTTTTCTTTTGTGTTCTTACCACATGATATGGATAGGGGGCGCCTGTCTCGTTTCTTGCAAGTAAACCAAACACACTTATTTTTCTCCGTTTACTTGGCTTTGGGGTTGTATCTTCAAGATGTTCTGTGACTTTAGCGTTTGTTTGTCGCACAAGCTGTACCTCATCATTTATACGCGTTAATTTCACTTTACTAACCTCTGGGTTGTCCTTTGATTTCTGATCAAATTCATTGAGGAAAAAATCAAAAATAATTTGTTTGCACTTTTCATAGAACTGAATGGATATCCAGCAAGCCAAATTTAATAGCAAATCTTTACACACATATGTACCTGATACCAAATTGCTTTCCGTATTTCTTCCACCAAAGTCCACCAAGTAGGCAACAGTTGTTGGTGTTACTTGAGATGTTGCGTTCGTTTTTAGGGTATTTCGACTCCTTGACGATAACTCTAAGTGAGCTCCCTCGGTTGAATCAATTGGTATATTGTTATGCTGATACCCCAACTGCTCGTTCAGCCGACTGTTGTAATAGGCAATTAACTCTTTGGTTTTCTTATTTTCCATCCAATGTCTGAATCTTTTCTCACCAATCTTACACAGTTTAGTTGCATTAAAATAGCCAGTGTTCTTATCGATAATAAGTTGAAAATCTCCAAATAGACCATACCAGAAGTTGTCTTTAATTTGTTGGTAACACACATCACTTAATGTAGCCATTTTAAAACAGATTTGGGTTAGAACAAACTGCAGTAAGTCTTTTCTCAACAACAACTGACTTGTGAATATGTTTAAGAGTGTCTGTGTGTAGCCAATTTATACATGTTACCCACCGTAACCGTTTTAAACTGTATTTGTTTTTACATGGATGATGTCATACTTCTAATGACTGTATTCTAGACAAGCTCAAACACGAATAATGTGGGGTTATTGAACAGATATAACACAAGGTCATCAACCGACAGGTTGTTTACCTTTAAGAGGGCCTCTCTCTTGTGTATATTAAACAGATACACAGACAAGCTCAAACAGGATCAAGGTTAACAACTGTAAAACGTTGTTTATCCTTTGTAAGGCCTCTCTCTCTTACATCAGTTTGTTTCCTCAATACAAGAGACACTTGTTCAGTATGTGTTAAGTCGTGAAACAAGGATGACGTCTCTTGCTGTATGTAAGTACACTCTTCTTATTATGTCTGTTTGCATTCAAATAACAAATACAAACATAACCTTACTAAACAATCAGATGATTGGTAATCAACATGTATACGAACACCTAACCTCATATGTAAACAACAACTGGCTTTGTTTTATATGTACAACAGCGAACAAACTTTTAACGTGTGTGTCTGTGGAGCTATTGGTTTAGGGACAGTGTATATCTGAGAAAGCTGTCTATGGCCGATTCGAGGTTCGTGGGTTCAAATCTAAGTTCAGGCGAATGCTTTTCTTTCAAATACACATGCATCTGTCAGTCTAAGCAAAGACATCGAACTGTCATGACGTGTTTGTTAAACAGCTGTACAACAAGGTTCTATATGATGCTTGTTAGGGGCAATCAGTTGTCTGTTTGTCTGTGTTATTACATACCTCTGTCTTCTCAGTCTAAGCAAAGACTTTGAACTGTCATGACGTGTTTGTTAAACAGCATGTACAAGCTTTAACAATGGCAATCAGTTGTCTGTCTGTATCCTCAACACAGAAGACACCTGTTCAGTAATGTGTGTATTAAGCTGTGAAAGAAGGCTGACGTCTCTTGTTGTATGTAAGTACAATCTTGTATTATCTCTGTTTGCATTCAAATAACAAATACAAACATAACCTTAACAAACAATCATATGACTGGTAATCAACACGTGTGTGAACATAACCTTAATAAACAAATACAGACAGTAGTGTGTGTGTGCGAACATAACCTTAATCAACAAATACAAACATAACCTTAATAAACAATCAAAATGGCTTGGTAATCAGTCTGTATACGAACACCTAACCTTAATAAACACATACATACATAACCTTAATAAACAATCAGACAGATGGTATTCTTCAAATACACACATGGAGACCTGACTTGTAGATATCTATGGACACACAGGTCAGACATCTTGGAACGCTTGTGACGTCATCTCAGGTTAGTTCCATAGAGAGAGAACCCCGGAGTTGCAGATGTCTCTTACAGGTCAGCCATCTTGGAATGCTTGTGACGTCATCTCAGGTTAGTTCCATAGAGAACCCGGGTTGCAACTGTCTATGACAGGTCAGCCATCTTGGAATGCTTGTGACGTCATCTGACAGGTCAGGTGACATTTGACGTTGACACATGTCAGGTCAGGTGACAGCTGACGTTGACAGCTGTCAGGTCAGTGACATTTGACACCTGTCAAATCTGACAGGTCAGCTGTCAACTGTCACAGGTCTGCGCAGGTCAGCGCATGCGCATGATGACTCGCGCATGCGCAGTAAAAAGTGGAGGGGATGAGCCCAGGTGCCCGACTATCTACTAATAATGTATGATGGTGTTTATTACATACACGACAACTTGATGACTTGCACTCCCTGCTGGCATGCGAGTTTGATAAACAGTTAAAACAAAGATTATTCTTTTTTGCGAACGTATACCGTTTATGAGAGGATAAAGATAGAAATCCATCACACTTGAGCATGGGGTGCTCCTCCTTACAATAAGCACATACAAGCTTTGTGCTGGTAACAAAGGACGAAGCGGGCCTAGCAGTGGTTGCTGAAACATGCTGCCTTCTATTAGTCACATAATTGGAAGTTAAGGCAGTTGTCTCCATTGCTTTACACTGCTTTTCCAAGAATCTACATAAACTACTAAAACTGGGAATGTCCGATTCGCAAAACTCAAGCTCAAATTTTTGCTTAAGACTCATATCCACCTTTTGCAGCAACATGTTGAATTTAGTGAAATCCCACATGTCATGTTCAAACTGCTTCAACGCTTCCAAATTTTCACTGAATACAGACAACAACGTTCGTAGGGAAGAAGCAGATTCACTATTTGCTTTGGGGGCCTGTACGATACCCTGCCAATAATTGGTCAACAAAACCCGGGTATTGTGATACCTTGAGACCAGAGACTTGAATGCAATCCCATAATTGCTTCCCGTTAGCGGTAAATTCTTGATTAGGCCAGCTGCATCCTTCACTAACGAAGCACTCAAATATTGGAACTTTTCAATATCTGACAATGATTCGTTCTCATGAATCATTGTTTTAAACAGATCATAAAAGGTTGGCCAGTTTTTCCAATTTCCATCGAATTTTGGCATTTCGATTTTCGGTAACCTCAAATGTCTGTTTAAATTTGAAGTTGACATAATCGCGTTTGCTTTCGTTACTTCCTTTTCACTGAGAGATCGAGCGTTCGATGATTTGACAGAACACCGCGACTTACTCGATGCTCGACTCGATTTCGAACTACCGTGAAAAACGGATCGAGCTTGATTCTCAGCGGCTTTATTTGCATAACCTCTCAGTTCTCGATAGATAGTTTTTATAGAGTATTGCAGTTCATCGAATTTGTTCTGCATTTCATGCTCGCTCTCCAACTCTGATCGATCAACTACCGACACGATGTCCAAATGCAATGAATCAAATAGATTGACCAACTCATTCAACGCCTCAAAACGAACCTCAAATCTATTCAACCTATCTAAATCCACTACTGCGTCTATTTTGACCTGTTGAGCCACGTGCAATATGGCTTCTACTCGTCTATAAACGCTTTCGCGCTTATTTTTTAGCTGAATCAACTCCATTGTTCAACGCAAAAAAATTCCTAAACGCGATTTAAACAATATGCAAACGTGATTTCAACAATATGCAATTCGAGTATGTACCTAGTTATATACAAGCAATAACGTCACCTTGAAATTAAATGACTCAACACGGCAATAAACAATTACAAATTTACTAGACTAAAGGAAACAAGTAAAATTACTTCAAAAAATGGACTGTATCAACTAATAACAAAACAAAACAACTATAAAAATCCGGTCGATGGGCCAAATGTAAATACCACGTGTATTTATTTTATAATGAATAACAAAAAAAAACAGAACAAATAGGGCACTGACAATAAGCAACGTTACCTACCTTTATTCTCCAATAATGCAGGAACATAAGCCTCGTTTTTCTGTATTCACACACAACACCTCTAGGGACCTCGTGTCTCCCAAAGGACTTACAAACAAGTGGATATTTAGAGACCTCGTGTCTCTTCAAGGGGTTGAAAGCAATTCGCTTTCTCGAGACCTCTTGCCTCTTCAAGGACTCAAAAACAAGTGGCAGAGGGATGCAAGCTTCTCTCCCTTCTCTCATTCTTCTTCCCCCTCTCTGGTCTTCTGGCGGAAACCATTAGTAACACTTACTCTATGTCAGTGTAGCGCGCGACATTTGAATTTAAAAGTGACAGAACAACGAGCATGAACAAGCAGATTTAGCCCTATAATAGACTTATTCACGGAAGTAAGAGTTAGTCTCACATTTCATCTGCACAATTTCTTAATTATGTACTAAGTACATCAGTTACATATTTTAAAATATTAGATTAATAAGACAGTTTTCATGTAGAGATATAGCAAATTGAGTACTGTGCTACAGATTGTAACTTAATATCCCCAGAAACAGCTTTCAGCATATTCCTATACATACCCTTGAAATATTAGTTTAACGACGGTTTCAAGCTGGCACATTAAATTATGATGAAATAAGATTATGGGTAAGAGAAATTTGCAGAATTATTCATGCTGAATTCATTTAGGTTTCAAGCTGATTGTTGATACACATTCTATTTGTAACTATATAATCAGAAAATTTTCACTGTTTTGTCATGTACAAGTTTTTTATATTCATCTATAATAAATCAATTGTCTAAATTAAGAACATGCAGGTAAATATACTATTCAAATTACCCGGTCAGTTGTCAGTACTTCACGCGTGGAGGCGCTAGTGTACTTGTCACAAAAATCACTAATGCTAAAGCATAGGAGTGTCCCGTATTGTCATTATATAGTATTTGCTGCTACCAGCATACTGTACAATCTGCTTGTGACAATAGAAGTAATAATGTTCTATGAACCAGACTCTCATAGAGAAGGAATGTCGCCGATGTAACAAAAAATACTAAACCAAGAGACATTAGAAAAGTCAGTAGGTATAATCACAGAACACTGCCTATAGAAGTTTCACCTAAATAGAACTAACCTGGACTCTATTAGGGCTCTAGTTCGGACATCGCATATAGTAGATGTCGCTAGTAGTGCTACAATTCTACTGAACAAGCTGTTCGTGCGCCATTTTATCATACATTCAAAATTCAAATGTTTTGAATGCAAAAAAGTTTTTGTTGGCTTCTAGTTATTTCATTGTATAATTATAATACAAGTTTGTTGCTAAACGTTTCTTTTAATTGAGTTTTACCTATATTAACTTTTAGTGGATACTTTACAGTGTTTTCATTGTTCGTCGGTTTTGTGTTTTAAAGGTGCGTTTTTTTTTTGTGAATCAAAATATGATCGTTATCATAAGCTTTGTGTTTAAACAATCATGTAATTTCAATTCTGTTTTCAGTTTTCTTATCCAAAAAGCAAGGTGCTTTCATAGTTCAAGGTGTTTTGGTGAAACCTAATTACAACTGTTTTAGTTTTCAGGCAAGTTTAGAAGTTTTAGTAGTTCATAAGTTATAAGTAAATAACGTTTTCTTACAGAAGCTTTGTGGATATAAACATAATACCAAGAGAACGATTTATTGTTGTGTTCCGCGGGATGCCTGGATTTATTTAGCAAAAGACATCGTTTTCCGTTGAAATCGTCAGAAGACCATTTTGATGACTGGGTGAAAGCTGTACAAAACCCAAAGATGCTTGGTTTATATCCACAAGCCATTTACGATAGATTTTATGTTTGTGATCGTCATTTCGTTGATGAGGATAAAGTACCTGAAATGAGAAGAGACCTGAAAAGAACTGCTGTTCCCATATTAGATCTTCCTCTGAGTAAGTATTCATATATTTTAAAGTGTAAATAAAAAATTATATTTCTATTTACACAACACCTCAGAAGTAAACAATGGATCGGGTCGATTCGGAAGGCGACCAGAAAGCCTGATAGTGTACACTGTTGCTAGATGAATATTACCAAGTGTCGTTTTAAATAAAGAAGGAAATTAAAGGTGCACAAATGTTTTTCTAATAAATGGCAATATGACGTCATTTATACATACCATAAAAGAAGGAAAAACCAACCTTGCCATACATTGTGGTCATGTGAGCATATTTTTCCTTCATAAGCTTTAGACAAACTGATGTAATGGCCGGTCAGGAAGGTCAATTCCAGCAGGAATATGGCTAAACACCTCAGGCAGGTCTTTCATTTCGTAAAATGGCAAAACACGATACTGAGTTAAAATCGGGTGTAAATTAGGGTACATTTGCAGATTAGCTCCCGAACGCTTTTCAAAAAACTGTCTCAGAAACCTGCTTCCTCAGTAACCTTAAACTTGAATGTCCCCGTAACTCTCTTGAAAAAAGTAACGTCGTAACCCACTGAGTAAGCTCTATCGATCTGACAAACATAGAAACGAAAGTTATCTTTAGATTTTCTGTAAACTTTAACCAGGGAAAACGCACCCTCCTCTAAGTCTTTCGGAGGTTCATCACAATCAAATTCTTCATTCGATGAGTCTGAATCATGGAGCGAGACATCTTCAGAGTCCACTGAATCAGAAGAATCGTCTAAATCGGTGTTAAGAAAAAATCTCTTCTTGTAAGGATTTTGTTTCTTAGCACCATTCATTGGAAAAATTGTCTTCAAAATTTTTTTTCTCTTCAGCTTGTTTCTTCCTTGCTGCCCTTTCTTCCTTAAACCTCTGTTTCTCTTCAAATTTTTGTTTTTCTGGCGTCGTTGTTAACACAGCAGAAATTGTTTTTGCTCGTTTTGTCACCGTTTTTCTAGCTGCTGCCTTTGGATAAGGCCGCACCTCTTTAGGAGAAACCAAGGAAACAGATGCTTTGGAGGATGTTGGTGTGTCTGCACACCTTGCTGACGGTCCCGCCTGGGGAGTGAGCGCCTCCGAGACATTAGAAGGTTCCGCAGACAATAATGATCTTGACGTAGAGTTCGTAGGGAGCACAACAGAAACTTCGTTAACTGCTTGCACATTGGTTAGATCAGGCCGATCTGTAACGTAGGAGCATAGTAAATCTTCTGGACCAAAGACATTGGGGTCAAACGGTTCGATACCAGTTTTTTTAAACCCACTGCAAATGTTGTGTGGGGTGAAGCTTTTGGGAAATGATTCACCGACTAGCTCTGCAATTTCATAAATGCTGATCGCAGAACCTGGGTGATTCAGTAACCATTTGTCCGCTGCTTGGTTGAAAAATGCTTTGAGATTTGAAAACTGCGACATCTAGCGGCTGTAATTTATGACTGCAGTGTGGAGGCAATGTTAACAAGATGATGCCATTTGCACGTGTTGGTCTTTCATGGGCAACAAAATGCTCCAAGACTGGAAAGAATAAATCTGAAACCATCCAGCCAGATGCGTTAGCTGCACCTTTGCTGCCTGTGGGAGCGTTGCAAAGCATGCGATCTTTGTAATGCACTCTGGGAAAGATCAAAAATGGAGGGACTGCTTTTCCTGTAGCACCAATGATAGCAACCAATGTAACCAGCGTTCCTCGTTCACCGGAGGTCATTAACGAAATTGTTCTCTTGCCCTTCGGAGCAATAACTTTAGGTGGACGATGGACAGTTGTACAGCCGGTCTCATCCAGATTGTAAATATCCTGTGGTGGAAAGTTATATTTCGTTTTTAGTTCTCGCAGGTTATCAAAAAACATTTCACATTGGCTTCATTGAAACTTGTTGCGCGGCCTAAACTAATGGCCTCTGGGGTACGAAAAGACAATCTGTGACGTTCCATGAAGGATCTCAGCCAATCTTTACCTGCTGCTTTATTTAATTTCCAACCAGCAGGAACCTCAATATTGTTGACTTGGGCGAAATCGAAAGCCAAAGATCTTGCTCGAAGGTTAGTCAGGCCATAATGGAAACTTTTCATCCACAGGTTTGTGTGAATGTCAATTGCCGTATTAAGACATAAAATACCTGACTTAGGTACAGGTTTAGAAGAATTCTGCCCAACCAACCTACCTGACCTGCCCAGATAACAGTTTGCCTAATTGAAAGCTAAAATGCGTTTAGAATCGCCACAAAAAATAACCTCAAAATTCGACCAAGAATTAATAACAGCTCACAAAATAGACTATCACCACAAATTTCCTTGTTATATCCGTAATGTGCGTACTGAATTATGTAAGTATACAAAATTTCAAAAAACCGAGCATATTTATGCCAAATTAAACTTTTACCAAACATTTGTCCACCCCTTGATTACCTTCTTAATTTAAAATGACATTTGGTAAGATTAATGATTCATCTAGGAACAGTGTACACCCCCAGGCTTTCATTTCGCTTTCCGAAGGTACCCGATCTTTTGTTTACCTCTGAGATCAAGTACGGCTGTACACCTGTACAACACAAGGTTACCTGGTGCAGAATGTAGATTGTAGGTGCCTTGGTTGAATTATATTTCAATAGATTCTGTTGAATTTATTCATTAATGACTCAAAAAATGCAGTATTTATACGATTCATTTTGGTTTATTTCCATTTAAAGATGAATTCCTACAAAAGGTTAACACGGTAATCCTTAAAAACAGTTCCAAAAGTTCCTGGTGTTGGATAAACATAATAAATTGTTTATTTTGTCCTTTTCAGATATGGTGAATGCTCCAGTCAAGTTGGAAAAAGGAAACTGTACATACCGGAAAATTAATTTTATTTATGGATAAACTGTTTGACAGTTTAAACGGACATTGAAAATCAACTCCTCAGAATAAGCCATTAAAAGGAGGTGTAGCAGATATTACTCCTCGTGAAAACTTTTGGAGAGAATCGCTGCAAATTTTGGAAACTATGCGGTTATCTATTCCAATGAATAAACGCAATATGTCGGCAATCCTTCCATAAAAAATTTAATCAAAACCCTGCATAATTTTATTTATCCCAAGGAAGTATTGTTGAAGAAATTGAAGTTTAAGTATTTTATACCTAGAGTTTTTAATCAGTACTGTCTGGAAAGTGTAAGGAGACATGGTGCAAGGAATGTGTCACCAGATGTTTCACATTTTGTATATTCTTTCAAGTCATTAAAACTTAGTTAAACCTATACAATATACAATGCAAAACTCATACTGAACTAAAAATAATTGCAAAAGAAAGCGAGAAATTGATACAGCTATAAGGGGAGATATAACCTTTATAGCATTTGAATGAATATGATGTTTACAGAAATTGTAAAATATAATCGTCATAATTATTTGAAAAAGTTTATTATTAAATGTATTAATATTGGAATTTTTTTTATCTATTTTTTACTCAATGGTGTTAATTTTCTGAGTGAAGATTGGAACCTGTGATGAACATTATGATAAGTATACACTTATGGAGAACTCATCAATTTACCACAACACATTTTTTTAGATCTAACGATGGCTAACAATGCTAGCATTATTCAATTTATTTATTCATCCCTCTCATGACGCTTACTTTGTTAGCGAAACGGTCGTCGTGTCTGAAAAATATGTTGCCGAGAATTGAGTTCTACAAAGTGTACTTACTGGTCTCATTCTTTTATTATTATAACATATTTGTCATTATTATGTAAGGACAAATGTAATATTGTATAAGCACCAGCCTGCTGTAATATACCTATCTATCGATAAGGAATGGCAATATATACTTCATCTTACTTTCAGAATTAAAATGGTTTTTCAATAAATGTAATAGGAATACTGTTCTAGGTTTTTAAATATAAATGTAATAGTAATACTGTTCTAATAAAACACAAATGTAATTTATCTTGTTTGATTTTCCATTAATCATATCAATAGTAAAAACTGAAGCTGCAAATGTTAGAAGGTTCAAATTGCCAATTAATTTTTCCTATGATTGCAATGCTTAAAACAGGCGTATGTGTGTTATTAAAACATAACTTGTTTTGCTTTCACTATTAAAATCATTAGACAAATTATTTGACTAATTTAACCTCTTTACTGGCAGTGGTATAAAATTAAATAAAACTAATTTGGATTTGCTAAATTAAAATCAAATTTCCTGCGTGTGACTACAATTCATCGCATCCGCCAGAGGCGCTGCAATATTGTTCAAAACGTCAGCATTGGCGTTTCCCTTCTATAGGAGGTGTTCTGTGGGTATAATTGAAAACTTTGACGAAAAACAAATAATTGTCAGCTGCTGGTTGCATTTGAGCAAATTAGCTTTCTTGAAATGTGCATAGTTTTCTTCAAATTTGAAAATAAAGAACAAAAGTAATAAATCTTATTATTGATGTCACTTTTATCAAATACTATGTAATGACAATACGGGACACTCCTATGCTTTAGCATAGGTGATTTTTGTGACAAGTACACTAGCGCCGCCTTGCGTGAAGTACTGACAACTCAGCGAATAATTTGAATTGTATATTTACCTGAATACTCTTAATGTAGACAATTGGTTTATTATAGATGAATATAAAAACATTTACATGACAAAACAGTGAAAATATGAATCAGTTACCCTTGTGATTTATATGCCGGATTATTATAATCCTCTTGCCGAAAATGATCAGAGCATACACTATAACAAGAATTAAGCTTATGTGAACCTTGTCTGTTTAATACTAGATCCAAATCAGCTCTTTTTGATAATATTATCCATTTCTTGCATCTATAATATAAAAATAACGTCAATCCATGTTATAATTATTGTTTAAAATTAATTATTAGGCTAATGTGTGAACAAATTCGCTTCTAACAAAAACAAACACAAAAAATCATATTCACCTTTCAGGATCCTTTGGAAACCAATGAAATGTCTTTGATAGATTTGCTAAGTTATAATTCGAACAATTATATATTCCACAAGCCCTACCACTCATATTTATTAATAAAAACACAGCTCAAATTTAACTATACACAGTTAATCAAAAACGATCGCTAATGTTGACATAAGAACACGTTCCTGAACGACGTAATATCAGTACTAACCGCTAGGGACGCTGATATTTTAGTCACACAAAATCGGCCAGAGTGTCCCGTATTGTCATTTAAAGTATTTGCTTTTACTGTAATGCATTTTCAAATTTACGGCTTTCGTAACGCCCGTAGAATTTTTTAATTGACCATCGTATGTACTCGTAGTTCAGAATCATCACATCTTTAAAGAATATTTTATATTAAAAATAACCCATTCTAAATAAATAAGTGACCAAAATAGACACTAGTCAATAATTTTCATTCGAAGTGAAAGTCATTCTAACAAATTATTTATTGTTCTAAATCCGCAAACCACTCTTTAATTATGTATCGACTATCTATAATAATCTATAGCAAATTTTGTTTCAATATAGTCAATGGTTATACAAAGCATTGAAAATGAGGATCTGGGTCATGCATATTTGAGCAAGTAACTAACAGATGTCGCCTCATGATTCCAATGTTTATGTTTTCAGCGAATTTAGTCGACACGTGTGTGAATTTTTTATTTGCATGTGCGAAGGCCGAGATGTGACGTTTCCGCACCTCTGACGTCAGCTTTCTAATAATTGTTTGCAAATAAAGGAAATGGCTGACATTATCCTACCAACAGATATGTCAATCGTGTTGTTTTTTTGGTAATATCAAAGTATTCAGTATTCAGCCATCTATGTGCAGTGAATAGTGACAGACTAGATACGTGACTGTGTTTTGTTTTTAACGTGCAGTGCCAGGTGACTTGAACTGTGGAAACCACAGTCTTGTGGTATTATTCTTAAATTCGCTGCACTCTAGCCCTTTGATTTAGCTGTTAATCTTATGTAGATCGCGAGTGGCATGGATTTGAACAGTGTCGATTAAGTGCCCATTAATTTTGTCTGCAAGTATTCATGTGACGTTAAGTAAACTTGACGAGAAGTTGCATCACATTATTTTGTTATTTGTAGAATAGAAACGTCAAGCTAGTGTGCTGTACTGATTGTTTAGTTACTCCTGATTGTGGAAAACCTAAAATGTAAGTGTGACAAGTGGGAAAAGTGGGTGAAATAAATAGATTAAACAAATGTTGTTGAGTCATGTTGTGTATGGTGTGACCAGCATGGTGGATTTGTGGTAAACTTCATTTTCGACGCGCGGGAATCAAGCCACAGTCTTTCGGTATGTCATGACAATATTATTATTCGTTCACAAGCCAATTAAAACATTGAAAAGTTTAAAGTACAATCGTTATCAGTTATCGTAAAACACTGATCATAACCGTTTCCATTACTAGTGTTGTGTTTTCAAGCATTCTCATTTTTCAATGTACTCCCTGGTGTAATGTCATTTGTGAAATTCCCTCTTGTTTATTTACACGGGTTTTGTTTACGTTTTGAGTCCGTGAGAAAATCGATTCATAAATAAACAGTGAGAGCTTGTCATGTTGTTGATACTCTAGCATCATGTTTTACACACATATTGGTATGTAACCTTTCATAATACGAATTAATTACATTCTAATATATGGTTATCGCAGATCAGGGTAGACCTAGGTAATAAAATGGTCGCTCTTTAAACGTTTATCCGTTAAAAGCTGGTTTTATGTGTTTTGTTACCTTGATTTTTCAAGAAAAATATCCATTCTACCAGCACCTTAGCTTTGATTTAATTGGCTTGCTTTGTTTTACATAAATAGCGTAATTTGCGATTGTTTAAAGTAGGTTATATTCGTATTCTTGAATTATGAGGAAATATTTATGTCTGGTTTGCAAAATTGTTGTAAAATCCAGTAATATGCAAGTTTATTATTATTATCGTTGATTCCTTCTCTCGCTTTTTGTACCAAGATAGTCACAGAAAGGTACACTTAAATAAATAGGTTAATCTTCCTAACAAATGTCTAATTAATTTTGTATTTGGCGCGTTGCCTACAACCCTCAATCCCAAGATGATACATTTATTTTTCCGAGAAGACATAATATGAACCACAGGGGAATTTTCCCCTAGAAATTAAGGATATTATTTTGCAACCAGTGGATGGTTTGCACCTTGGCGAAAAATTGAAAAGCTACAATAGGTATAAAAATTGGTCATCCAGAAAACTCATTAAATTTAAATAAACGTTTTCGTTTTTAGTGAATTTTCGTAGAAAAAATTCACTAATGGAGAGATCCCGACTTTTGAATTTTGAAAAAAATTCTTCAAATGAACGCGAACTAGGACCCCGTGAACCCATATTCGGAGTCAGTTTCATTTATATACAGGGTGGCGTATTGAAAACGAAACAGGCCGATTTGCGCCCAGAGAATTTTTTTTTAAGAAACGGTGAAACACGTCAATTTTAATATTGAGGGGGACATGTTTTGACATAAAACTCAACTTTGTCACATTAACCCCTTAAGGGTGGTGATAACAACCCTTATATTTTAAATGGGGAACATGGGTCGAGTGTTACATCATTTGAAAGCTCTTTCTTTTCTGAATTCAGCACACAAATTTTTTTGGAAGTTTTATCAACTCGTTTAAAAATTATTCACAGTTGAAGTTGCAAGAACGTATTTCATTCATTGTGATAAGAAATGCTCTAATTAGTCAATTTTTCGTTGAAAAAAATAAAAAAATCTCGGGACGCAGCAAGTGCGTTATGGTAGTGAATTTTCATAAAAATGTTTTTATTGCAAATATGTGTGTTTTCTTTTTAAGAAGGCAGACATCAATTTTGGTTACCAGTATAACCTATATAGAAAAAGTAGGCATCAAATTTGATTGCCAATATAACATATATAGTAAAAACAATGTGCCATGTTTCATCAAAATAACTTGATTGTTTGAAAACGTACAGAAATTTCCAAAAGTAAACCAAAAGTGTTACTGATAAAATCCGTTTCTTGGTCAACCTTATAGGTTAATAGCAAATTGAGCTTTTCAAATATGAAGCATTTAATCAAAATTCGCTACCATAACGCACTTGCTGCCTCCAGAATTTCTTAACTTACAAACATGCATTATATTTCGATGGAAAATGCAAAAAAATAAGGCGTTTTCGACAAAAAAAAATTATTTGTATCACCAACGACTTATGGGCCAGCCTGTGATTGTCGCAATAAATTTTTAAGATGTAGGTCAAAACACCGTATAATTAATGTATACAATATTTTTTCATATCTTGTATAATAACGAATATATTGAGCTTTATTGATTTTTTACGAGAATTCGACAAAAATTATATACCATTAAACGATAAACTCTATAGCTAAGTCTACTGCCAAGCATCAGAGAAAGGGTCTATTTGAAATGAATTTTCTGGAAATATTTTAGTAAAATGAAGGACAATGACGGTTGAAACTAAGAGTTCGGTGTATGTAAAACATTCTTCTAGAGACATTTTCTTTCCATAGCCCGTATTAGATTCAAGTTATTTGCCTAAATGTTGCGAATTTTGACGTTTTCAATTGTCACTTTGACGTTTTGAGGAAACCCCCAATTTATTTTTCTTTAAATGCCCATAACTTTTTTGTCTTTTGACCTACAGAGCTAAATTTTGGTAGGTGGCACACCTATAACGATATAAACCAGCTTACCAAATTTGGTTGCCCGTACTTTGTTAATTTTGGAGATATAAATATTTTGCGAAAGAAAACACAAATTTTTCCGGGAAAACCTCGGAGGATTTTCCTGGCTAACAAAATTATCCAAGCGACTTGCGAAAGGAATGTACTCACCAATTTTGACGTTTAAAATCGCAATTTTGACGTTTTGAGGAAAATCCAAATTTATTTTTCTTTGAATGCCTGTAACTTTTTTATCCTTTAACCTACGGAGCTAAATTTTGGAAGGTAACTTGCCTATAATGATATAAATCCGCACATGAAATTTGGTTGCCCTTACTTTCTTAATTCCGGAGATATAATTTTTTTTCGAAAGAAAACACAAAATTTTCCGGGAAAACCTGGACCGATTTTCCTGGCTAACGAACTTATCCAAGCCATTTGCAAAAGGAATTTATTCACCAAATTTAATCAAAATCGGCTTATTATTTTTTGAGTTATCGGTGTGATACATATATATATATATATATATATATATATATATATATATATATATATATATATATATATATATATATATATATATATATATATATATATATATATATATATATATATATATATATATATATATATATATATATATATATATATAATATATATATATATATATATATATATATATATATATATATATATATATATATATATATATATATAAACATATAAAAATTTAAACCGACCTAGGATATGTGTTCTGGGGGGCCTAATTAGCGCTCATTTGAAGAAATTTTTTCAAAATTCAAAAGTCGGGATCTCCTCATTAGTGAATTTTTTTTAAGAAAATTCACTAATAAAAAACAAAACCAAACGTTCAAAAATGTTTATTCAGTTAAGTAAGTGTTCAAATTGTTGACCACCAGCTTCCATACAAAAGTACAAATTTTGTTCAAAACGAGCTCTGACATTCTGGACCATTTGTGGAGTTATTAGACGGAATTCTTTAACAATGCGTCGTTGTAATTCTTCCAGAGACTCCGGTTCTGTTGCGTAAATTGACTCTTTAAATGGCCCCATAGAAAGAAGTCTAAAGGAGCTAAATCCGGTGATCTAGGAGACACTCAATAGCACCTCTACGCCCAATCCATTGCTCTGGAAACTCTTTCTTAAAAAACTCCCTAACACTTTGTGAAAGGAGGAGCTCCATCTTGTTGAAACACTAATTGATTTTCTTGATAGCGATCATCATTTTCAATAATATCAATTAGTAGAGAGTAAACGATATCTTCTAATAACTCCAAATACGTTTCGCCACTCAAATTGCCGTCAATTGCCTCCAAAAATGCCAGTCCAGACATTCAATTTCTGTGGAGTTTGAGTGTGGACTGTAGAGTTTAATAAAAACGTACACTCGTCTGAAAAACAGATATTGAACAGAAAGTTTCTGTTATCAGCTATTCGTGCAGTCATAACTTCACAAAACTCCAGCCGCCGATCAAAATCATCTTCATTCAGTTGTTGTACAAGATGAATTTTATACGGGTGAAATTTAATATTGCTGAATAGTTCTTCTTTTGATGTTTGAAACAGTGGCCAGTTTTCTTGTGCTCAAAGTTGGGTCTGCAGCAATTTGTCCTAAAACTTCAATCTCCGTAGTCTTATTTCTAACCGGAAATTCACGTTCAGGATCCTGTTTTTTGTTGGCTACTGAACCACTTTGTCGAAACTTTGCAACTAATTAGAGCGAAACCGGTCTGCGGTTCTAATTATGGTGAGAATACGTCTAGCCTTACATACATTTTCCCTATATTAGGGAAGAAATGGGCCAGGGCTAACCATTTACAAAATTGGTTGTACACAGCCTGTATCTATAACATTTTGAATTGTTAGTTGGTCGTATACAGTCTCTATTTTTTAACACTTTGTGTTATTTGCAGCTGGCGTGACAACATATTAATTGGTTTCGCAACTGGGTGGCGGCATGTTGCTTCGTGTCCACCACTCGCTTAGTGTTGGAAGGGTGGCTACCATAACCGTATTACTTTATAGGTGTATTTTCGCTACAATTAGTATGCCGTACTGAAGAGCTCTAATTAGAGCGAAACCGGTCTACGGTTCTAATTGTTGCGAAAATACATCTAGCCTTACATACTTTGTCCCTATATTAGGGTAGAAATGGGCCAGGGTTATAAAAATTTTCCGGGAAAATCTGGTCCGATTTACCTGCCTAACAAGCTTATCCACGCGACTTGCAAAAGCAAGGCACCTACCAAATTTTACCAAAATCGGTCGATTATTTTTTGAGTTAGCGGTACGATATATATATATATATATATATATATATATATATATATATATATATATATATATATATATATATATATATATATATATATATATATATATATATATATATATATATATGTATATATATATATATATATATATATATATATATATATATATATATATATATATATATATATATATATATATATATACAGAGTGTGTAAAAGCCAAATGGAATAAATTCATTATTTGGGTTATTGTACAATCTTATAAAAAATTCCGAAACACGTCAAATTTAAATTATAAATTGAGATTTTTCAACGTGAAAATGCGATCCCTACCTTCAACCCCCTTCGAATGACAGGTACAACCCCCAATTTTTTAAAGGGGATGTATAGGCTTGTGATATGTCGTTTGAAAGGTATGTTCATTCTTTATTCAAAAATGTTATCGTTTTCAAGTTTATTGCAACAATTAAGATAGAAAAAAATAAAATCATGTTACCGAAATTCGCTACAGTACAATAAATAACTAAAATGTAATGCAAAATGTAATAAAATGTAAAACACTAAAAATAACTATGAATGTCAATGAAGTAGATGTTCAAAATGTTTACCGCGAACTTCTTGGCAACACCCTAATCTGAAATAAAACTGTCTTCTAACATTATTTAACATATCAGGCGTGATCGACCTAATCGCAAGCGTTATTCGTTCTTTTAAGTCATTTAAATCAAAAGGTTTAGTTTTGTATACAATGCTCTTCACATACCCACATAAAAAGAAATCTAATAAGGTAAGATCTGGTGATCACGCTGGCCATTCTATCGATCCTCGCCTCCATATCCACCGAATGGGAAATATTGCATCGAGGTACTGCCGGACATTGAGTTGGTAATGTGGTGGTGCTCCATCCTGCTGAAACCATATCGTATTCACTGGAACTTGAGGGTTTCCTGGATCAGGATCTAAATTTGACAAAGTTGGAATGACATTTTGAAGTAGTGCCAAATAATTATCGCCATTCAAAGGGACCAATGATATGGTTTCCAACAATCCCTGCCCAAACATTACCCTTCTGAGGGTATTGCGTGTGTTCTTCTCTCATCCAGTGAGGATTTGTCGTTGCCCAGTAGCGACAATTTTCCCGATTAGCATGACCGTTAAGTGAAAAAGTGCACTCATCAGAAAACATGACGTCTTCTAATTGGATAATATTGTTATCCAACATGTCCATCATTCGCTCACAAAAATAAGTTCTCCTATCAAAATCGTCTTCAATGAGCTCCTGAGTAGGTATCATTTTATATGGATGCATTTTCTTTTCTTTTAATATGTTAACTATCGATGCATGGCTAACATTAAATGTAGTGGATGCCTGTCTAGCCGATGTATGTGGGTTTTCCACAAATTCAAGCATCACATGTAATTTGATTTCATCACTCAGTGCATTGGCTGCTTTTTTATCTGCCTTACATGACCAAACTCGCGAAACTGTTCCTCTATTTTACTAATTGTTCCTTGGGATATAGGCGGTAAATCAGGAAATTTCCCATGAAATAGGCGAGTTACTTCAAGTTGTGTTCGGGTTTTATCTCCGTAACCAATCATTTGTATAACTGTTATTTTATGCATTGCCGTTAATCTAACCATTTTTCAGAATTGAAATTAACGAAATTCAAACTAAAATTATAATACTCACAATTTAAATGACAACTTATAATTACAAAACAATTTGCTTAGGCGTTTTAAACAAACTAACATTGCCTCGGAAACTCTAATGTATTTTAATGGATACAATGTAAAAAGCACATTACTATGGTTTTTGCTTAGTTTCTTATCTTCAAGACCTAAACGGGAAATAAGTTTTGAGTATACTAATTACAATATTGTAATAAGTTTTGAGTATTTTATAGCGAATTTCGGTAATCACATGATTTTATTTTATTCTATCTTCATTGTTGCAATAAACTTGAAAACGATAACATATTTGAATAGAGAATTAACAGACCTTTCAAACGACATATCACAAGCCTATACTTCCCCTTTAAAAAATTGAGTGTTGTACTTGTCATTCGAAGGGGAATGAAGGTAGGGATCGCATTTTCACGTTGAAAAATGTCAATTTATAATTTAAATTTGACGTGTTTCGGGATTTTTCATAAGAATGTACAGTAACCCAAATAATGAATTTATTCCATGTGGCTTTTACACACTGTATATATATATATATATATATATATATATATATATATATATATATATATATATATATATATATATATATATGTATGTATATATCCAAACGCTGATCTCGTGATTAGTGAATTTTTTTTAAGAAAATTCACTAATACAAAATTGGAACAAAAAGTTGCGTCTCTGATATCAACACAAAATAGTAGCATTATCTTGTAATCGTTATGTTATTTTATACATTTGTTCTTAGGCAAAATACACATGCAAAAAGTTGCATAATTTTAGTTCTATTCGTCAAAAGAAAAAAAAATACGTATCCTAGATTTTCACGAATCTTTTAACTCCTAATTATTAAAAATTTTCTAGGAGAAGGCCCCAGATCCTCTAGGTAGTTAGCCCACCTCTAGAAAATTTTGTATGGGCGCCCATGGCTGGTATAATAAGCAACTTATAAAACGCAAACCAATTATATAAACAGATTAATGCTAAAATCATTTATCTGTAAACTACACTCCACGCTAACAACAAATCCATCTTCCGATTTTGTTTCTGTAACGTATTGTTTTACCTCAGCTTCAGGATTGTTTGGTTATCAAGCGTCAAGGTCGCAAGAGACACGTGTATCGAAACAATTTGTTATTGTTTTTAATTTTAGAGGTTGTTTATTTTTTCTTTCATTTCACTGTTAGTGCAACTCATTCTGTAATTTATTAATTAACATAAAGCAATAAATTTGATTTAATTTCCAGGAAAGAAAGTTTCTGGCACGTTGAAAAAAATAAGCAAATAAAAATAGTAGCGGTGTTGAGTGGAAAACCCTCAGGCGCTTAATAATAGTGTAGATATTATTATCCTTATTATTATTAAAAGCGGTATTTTATCATATGAATTGTGATTGTGATGTAATGGAGCAGGAAAAGCATATCTCAATAAAAACAGTTCTGATAAGTTATTATATAGTTTTATTAAGGTTTATAAACACACGTGTTAGTGTAAATAAACGTATTTTTTATTGTGAGTGGGACTGTGTTTATGTTTTCTCACGATGCGATGACGAATTTGTTTGTCATTAATATTACCCTAAAAATCTAGCACAAACTGAAAAGTCTTAATTATACACCAGTAAAAAAAATATTGTACAGGTGTCCCAACTAAAATCTGCACCCGATCCCCACTCCCCCTAAATGTCCGATTTCATCCAAGTGTGGGGAAAATACTAAACCAGGCAAATTTTAACTTGAAGAGGGACCAATTTTTTTCTTGCTTTCGAAGTTATTTCTGCGCCCCCCTAGCGCCCAGAGTTACCCATTCAAAAATTTTAAATGACGAAAGGGGTCGGGTGACACATCATTTGAAGCTGCTTTCATTCTCTATGTAATATTTTTTTTTCTCTTCAATTTCGAGAGATTGGTTCCTGAGAACCCTGCCTAGATTACTGTAAAAGGAACCAGGCAAATTTTAACTTGAAGTGGGACCAATGTTTTTCTTGCTTTCGAAGTTATTTCTGCGCCCCCCTAGCGCCCAGTCACCCATTCAAAAAATTTAAATGACGAAAGGGATCGGATGACACCATTTGAAGCTGCTTTCATTCTCTATGTAATCTTTTTTTTTCAATTTTGAGCGATTGGTTCCCGAGAACCCTGCCTAGATTACTGTAAAAGGAACCAAAAGTCGTTTTGAAATAAATAATTTAAATTAACGAATGTGGCAGGTGGTAGTGGACTTTTCCTTTACGTGATAGTAAAGGATTTTTTCACGCCCGAGGAGGTACCACCCCTTACATCAAGGGGCCGGTGAAGTCCCAACGGACGTTTTCGGTTCTGGTGTATGAGTCGGTTTCCCTTATAAACAAAAATGATGATGGCTCGTCCTTGTACAAAAGATTACGGCGATAAAATACCCCTCCAATCGGATCTCCGGGAGAGTAGTGTATAGGGGGCACTGGCATCAA
The DNA here is from genome assembly GCA_964006375.1 of Tillus elongatus. Classification (NCBI taxonomy): domain Eukaryota; kingdom Metazoa; phylum Arthropoda; class Insecta; order Coleoptera; family Cleridae; genus Tillus; species Tillus elongatus. The sequence goes on along the minus strand of OZ023262.1, from coordinate 23,692,960 downwards.
GATTCAACGTATCCTTCTCGAATATATGTGGCCTAAATCCCGTCCACCATTTCCTCCAGGCTAATAGGCACCAGCTCCTCTTCCTCACCGAAACCCAAATCAGTGTCAAAACAGCCACTAATCACCTTAATTTCCCGGGGTATGAGCTCCTTACTTCCTTTAGATTGCATGGAGGCGTGTGCGCATACGTCCGTAGCAATCTACCATGCACCAGACTCCCCAATTTAGAAGCTGGCAGAAAAGACATAATTTGGATAAAACTCTCTCTCAGGACTGCAACTAAATTCATCTGTTGCATTTACCGGTCACCTTCTGACAACAACTTTTTCCAGCTCTTCGACTACCTTTCTGAAAAAACCGACCATCTGATTTCTGAATATCCTTCCTCCGAGGTCACTATTCTTGGTGACTTCAATGTCCATAATAAGGAATGGCTAGGATCTTTAAAAATCGATCCACAAAGGAAAGCGGCGCAGGCCTTTGCAGTCAGCAATTCTTTAGCCAATATGGTTCAGCAACCTACTTACTTTCCTCGCATTCCAACACGCAGCTCAGATCCCTTGGATCTCCTTCTTATTACAAAACCTGAATGCTACAAGACATCAGTAGTCACCGCTCAGACCACGGCATGGTCATTGCTTCCTGCGCAATGCAACCCGAGGTCACACAGTCTTCACACCCACGTATCGTTTGGCACTACAACTCCGCGAACTGGGACGAAATGCGGGATTACTTTTCCTCAGTTCCATGGCCGTCTGTCTGCTTCTCTTATCCTGGCTCCTCTGATATCTCACAAAACGTCACCGAAATCATCCAAGCTGGTATGGAATTAATTATTCCACATACACAGAAAACCTCTTCAGCCACTCCAAAGCTCTGGATCTATAAATCCTGTGACAAGGCCAGACTTAAAAAGGTCAAAGCTCACAAAACGCTTGTACATAATCGCAGTCAAGAAAACCGTTAAGCATTTAACGACGCAAGAATTCGCTATGTCTGAATTTTTTTCTGAGGCAAAAAACTCGTTTAATAACCAATCAAAAACAAAGTCCTCTCAAGCTCCAACGGCTCCAATTTCTGCAAGAGCACGTTCCCACATCTTGTTTCAGGGGATGAAATTGTTTCTACCGCCCTGGGCAAGGCTGAACTTTTTGCCTCGTTGTTCGCCGGCAATTCTACTCTGCTGCCGTTTTAGAGATATGAGGCGTTGAATATGAAATTTTGTCAAAAGAAGTGGTAGCGGTTCAGGTATCTCGTCAACCTTCATCTTCTAACTCTTTTCCTTTTCAGTTTACAGAAAGCTCGTGAGAAAGAAAGTTGTAGAGCGTAAAATTGTCCGTTTTTTTGTGTGTGTAAACGTATGATGCGAGTCATTTGGAATGGTAGTTTCTTTCCTGTGGGGATCGAATTCAAGTCATAATTTTTAATAACTAGTGCATCTAGAGAAGGAAGTTTATTTCTCATTCGTTGGTGAATTTTATTGAATCAAATTGACAGTTGAGTCATATACTTTGCATATATTTGTAGAGCCTCGTAATAACGTCTGCCTCTGAACCAGAGGGTACTGGGTTCGATTCCCAGGGTTTCCCTTTAACTTTTTCAGTACATACTGTAACATTAACATCAACCCAGGTTGTGGCATTGTATTTGAGCGAGTTGAATGTCTGCACGTTCCGCCCTTCGGATGGGGCGTAAAGCCGTCGGTCCCGTGTCCGTGCGATGTTGGGCACGTTAAAGATACCTACCCTCCTACAAAAAGGCAGGGGTTCGGCAAAATTTACAGTGTAGTCAGGTGAAACTGCTCCCTGGCGTCGGTGATTTACCATTGTCGCGGAAATAGACCGACGTTAAAGAAACAAAACAAAAAACGCACTCACACGCATACAATTGTGTTAAACACTGCAAAAATATCGTCCACATAACGAAATAATGCTCTAGGAAAATACTCATGAAAACGTCCGTATTGAATGGAGAGAGAGGGTTGCCCACCTCCCCGCGAATTAGAAGTTCAGAGTAATCTTCCTTTTCCGGTTAGTTATTAAAAACTTATGACTCTTGAATTCGATGTCCACAGGAAGAAAACTACCACTCTAAGTTACAAAGTTACATTCCAAATGACTCGCATCATCCGTTTACATAAAAAAACGACCAACTTAAATTTCTTAGTAAATAGATTAATAAAAATTCCCCCAAGTAAAAGTAGATACAGTAGAGAGAGTTTATTAAAAACGTGGTTAAATATAACGGACATTCGGATTGCTTAGTGGAAAAATTAATTAACAGACACAGAAAAAAGAAAATGTTAGC